>OY757191.1:48683772-48971272 GCA_963583895.1 Melanophora roralis | reverse complement strand
AATAAAATGGAGGAATTTCGTTATACATTTGAAGAATCTGGAGTTGATATTATTTGCGTTTCCGAAACTTGGTTTCATGCAGATTTTCATGATAATATTTATGAACTGAAGGGCTACCGAATCTTTCGCTCAGACAGGATTTCTCACGCTGGAGGTGTAGCAATTTATGTGAGGTTGCCAATTTGTTGTAAGTTAAAATGTAGAAACTTAAATAATGGTGAAAATGGTCCTAAAGTGTAATATTTATTTATCGTTTTCCCCTTTTGTTGGTTAACACTGGGTCAAGAGAGCTACCTCATAATTACTTATTTAGTTAACGACTCTCAACCTATTTCTCAAAACCCAAGAACACCACCCCAATATCCCTGAGCACGGCCGGACTGATAGGTAGCACAGGGTTTACGAGAGATAGGACCGTAACCGGTTTGGATCGTTACATAGATAAATGCCTTATTTGTGGGTATGATTTTTGGCAAAATTTTGGACTCGAAATCTCTTTTGGTAGTGTAAACCAAATTGACTACTCCCCGACAGAACCGGATAAACTGGAACTGACCACAGAGCAAAAACAACGCCTAGCTAATACAATAGCGATGTTTCCTAATTCGGAGAAGGAGGGATTAGGGTGCACATCTTTGATAGAGCATAGTATCGACACAGGGAATGCTAAGGCGATAAAACAAAGATATTATCCAATATCTCCAGCAGTAGAAAAGAAACTTTGTGGAGAATTGGATAGAATGCTTGCCCTGGGAGTCATTGAAGAAGCACCAAGCTCCTCGTGGTCATCTCCGACAGTAGTTGTTATAAAGCCCGACAAAGTTAGAATGTGTGTTGACAGTAGGAAATTAAATTCGGTGACAATTAAGGACGCATACCCAATACCGAACATTGACGGAATTTTATCGAGACTTCCTCCAGTTTACTGTATCTCAAAGATTGATTTGAAAGATGCCTTTTGGCAAATTAAACTGGATGAAAGCTCAAAACCTAAGACAGCTTTTACGGTCCCTAATCGGCCTTTGTACCAATTTACAAGAATGCCGTTTGGACTTTGTAATGCACCGCAAACGTTGTGCAGACTCATGGACATGGTCATTCCGTATAACTTAAAAACACATGTATTTGTCTACCTAGATGACTTATTAGTGGTATCACAGACTTTCGACGAACATATAACACACCTTATGGAGGTAGCAATGCACTTGCGGAAAGCCGGTTTGACAATAAACGTGAAGAAGAGTAACTTTGCCCTAAACAAAGTTAAGTATCTGGGTTATGTAGTAGGGAACGGAACACTACAGGTAGACGTGGACAAAGTTTCTGCAATTACGGACTTTCCTGTACCAAAGTCGATTAAGCAGCTGCGGCGGTTTTTAGGCATGACAGGATGGTACAGACGATTTATTAAGAACTACTCGACAGTTACTTTTCCCTTGACTGAACTTTTGACAAACAAAAAGAAATTCACGTGGACTGATCAGGCTCAAGGGGCTTTTACCCTTCTGAAAGAAAAACTAACTTCTGCACCTTTACTCATCCATCCCAACTATAACCAGCCTTTTATTCTGCAGTGTGATGCAAGTACGTTTGGGGTGGGTGCAGTTTTGGCGCAGGCCGACGAAGAGGAGACAGAAAGACCAATTGCCTACATGTCTCACAAACTAAATAAAGCTCAGCGGAACTATACCATTACTGAGCTGGAATGTTTAGCAGTGATAATGGCCGTAAAAAAATTTCGCTCTTATATCGAAGGTCTTGAATTCAAAATTGTTACGGACCATGCTAGCTTAAAATGGCTAATGGGACAGCGGGACTTGTCAGGTCGTTTAGCAAGGTGGTCTCTTAAGCTTCAAGGTTTTAACTTTGGTATTGAACATCGTAGTGGTAAAGAAAATATAGTGCCCGACACTTTGTCGAGAGCATATGAAGGCGAGAATTGTATTGATGTAATTGATTTAGATAATCTTCCGGCAATAGACCTGGACTCGGACGCTTTTAAAAGTGAGGACTACTCTAGACTAATTGATCACTTTCAAACTTCTAACCTTCCAGATTTTAAAATTATTGACGGCTTTATATATAAACGGACAGAGTTTTGTTCTGGTGAAACTGACGAGTCAAATTTATGGAAGCTATACGTTCCAAAGGAACTGAGAGATAGTGTTATATATTCGGCACACGATACTACAAACTCAGCTCATGGGGGTATAGCCAAGACTCTGGAGAAAATTCGACGATATTTTTATTGGCCAAGACTTGCTACGGACGTGAAAGACTACATTAAAAATTGTGAATTGTGCAAAACTTCTAAGACGCCTACAAACATCTTAAAACCTCCCATTGGGCAAATGATACAGACAGAACGACCATTCCAGAGACTTTACATTGACCTTATAGGACCATTTCCCAGGACGAAAAGAGGACATATTGGACTGTTAATAGTTTTAGACCATTTTTCCAAATTCACTTTTCTTAAACCTCTGCGAAAATTTGTATCAAAGGACATCATAAATTATTTGCGTAACGAAATTTTTATGTGCTACGGAGTTCCAGAGGTAATAGTATCTGACAACAGGACACAGTTTAAATCAAGAGAATTTGAAAATCTTTTGTCGAAATTTGGTATTCGGCATATGCTTACCGTAGTTTATAGCCCACAGGCAAATGCAAGCGAACGGGTAAACCGATGCATTAACGAGGCGCTGCGATCTTTTGTTAGAGAGGATCAACGTGATTGGGACTTATACACGGACAGCATAAATTGTTCTCTTAGGGATAGCATACATCAATCCATCGGAACTACGCCATATCAAGTACTATTTGGACAGACTATGACGACTCACGGGAAGGACTATCAACTTTTAAAGAAACTTGACCTGTTAGCAGAGACTGATTTGCAGATGAAGAGACAGGACAAGTTGTCTTTGATACGAGACCAAGTCAAGGAATTTATGCGCAAGGCATATAAAAGAAATACACGCACCTACAACCTGCGCTCTCGACCGAAGGACTTCGCAGTAGGGCAGACGGTGATAAGACGGAACTTTGCGCAGAGTTCGAAAATTGGCAACTTTAACGCAAAGCTAGCTCCTGTGGGTATTCAAGCCAAAGTTTTGCGGAAAATTGGACACGTAAATTACGAATTGCAGGACCTAGACAGGGGAACTACGGGCATCTACCACGCCAAGGACATATGGATTTAAGGACTGATATATTATCAGGACAGACTTATGGGAAACTTGCCTTTTCCAGATCCAGTTGTCGATTTACCCTGCAAATCGAGAAGCTGTATCTGTTTTGTGAAGGCTAGGGGAACGGCTTTTATATAGATTGTTGGGTTAATAATACTTTGGAAATAAAAAAAAAATAATAATAAATAGGAGACCCTGGCTTGACATCTGTTTGAAAAGGAAAAGGTGATACTTCCTTGGGATCAAAACCCTCCCTACCTTGCTATCTTATCCCATATTTTTTTTAGATAGCCCTACTGTTAGCCTAACCTGTTCAAGTTAACCGTTCATAGAACGAAAGAAAAGCTTTTCAGTTCATCATCATAAAACGCAAACTACAATATTTTATTTTTTAAAATAAAAATTCAAAACAATCATTTTTTAAAATGCAAAACTATCTCAAAATTAAGGGAAAAAGTAAACTATACATAAAAAAAATCGGATTTAATAAATTTAAAGGAAAGTGGTAAATTAGAGTAGGGAACAACAACAATAGTTTATGTATTAGTTAATAAAGTGATATTGTCAAAGAAAAACTTTTTTACATATTTAGGTAGAGAATAATATCACAAAGTAATCAAGATCTGTATATATATCTTTTTTTTTATAAAAGGAGCAACACAAAATTATTTAGAAAAGTTATTAAACTTACCAATAATATATATCCAACGCCGACAGCAGGCCTGATGTGATGTTGAATTGATTATCTTGGTAACGGATTTTATGTCAATTTCGACGTTAACATATTTGAAAAAAGAAAAATGTTGATTACTTGTTCGGTGTGTGTGTGTGTGTGTGTATGGGTGATGACATAGATGTAAAAAAATGATAACAACCTAAGCTAAGAAACTACATTACTTTAAGATAGTTTTGGATAACAAGAAAAAAAAACAAATTAGTTTAGGATAAGTTTCTATCCGAGTAACGATAAGTATGTCACAAAAATGAGGTTTATTTATGTCCAATCCGGTAGACTTAAGTCCAACTGTTTATTGACCAGGTTACTTAAGAGTTTCTTAATATTCCTGGTAAAGGGCACTTTGATTGCAGGTGGGATTCCTGGATGCTGACAAAATTAAATCTGCTACTGGCCTTATTTCGGAAACAGACTATGGTTAAAGCTCCGGGAGGTCTTTGTATACACACACTCCCAGGCTCCTTTAAAGGATGTTAAAGTTTTTTCTCTTTTCTTCGGGGTTTCCTGGTTTTACAGGTGCTCTTCAAAATTTCCTGTATAACAGCCTTCTAACATAGAAGGAGAGAAATCACGAAAAATTCCCGTTACTTCCCTTCCTTCAAGACCTCCCTTAAACTCATTGCAATACGTACCTTTCACGTATCTCGTTTTTCCCCTTTAAAATATTTCGCCAGCAGCTTTTATAATATTGCAAACACACACAATTAAAGCAAAAAAGATTTATAATCCGGTTAATACAAAAAAAATAAGTATATATATTATTATTTTCCCAGTGAAACTTCGCTTTCAAATAAAATTTTGCTATTTAAATTTTCTAATATTAAACAAAATATTCAGAACCTATTCAGTTTTTTTTTCCCTTTTTTTTTTTTTTATTTCCAAAGTAATATTAACCCAACAATCTATATAAAAGCCGTTCCCCTAGCCTTCACAACAGATACAGCAGCATAACGCAGTTCTCCAAAAAAGTTTATAACATATCATTTGATAATTTATTAAAATGCCGTTCACTTATATTACTGCATAAGACGATCTACACTAAACAACCGGAATATCTTTTTAGAAGGCTACAATTTTCAAGGTCCAACAGAGGACTGAAAATTAACACCATACGATATATGAAGCAACTATCTGAGAGACATTTTTTTATATTTTCTCTACGCCTATGGAACCAACTTCCCCCCCATATCCAAATACTAAGCAATGCAAAGCAATTTAAATGTGCAGTTTTTAATTATTTGAATGAATTAATGTAACAGGCATGCCAACACGTTGAAAAAAGATTTACATTTACAGAACTTAGAATTAAGTACTTAAAATGATTTTTGTTCTATTTTTTTTCTTCTTAAGATAACTTTTTATTTAACTTTTTTTTACTCTAAGATTGTTTATTAATCAAAAGTTTTTTTAATATTGTAAACTTTCTTTACTTCCAGGATGGTTTAATATTAAGTTTACAAAGTAGAAACATGTAATAATTTCTGCTCCCCACTGTAAGTATATATGTATGTGTGTGTGTGTTTATGTTTGGGGAAGCACAAACATACGTGCATACATAAATGTTGTATTTTATTAAATAAATTCAAGTAAATTGTGTACCATACATACGTTTTTAATGGACTGGAATCTAAGTTGATTATAAATTCTATTAAATTAGTTGTTCCACTTACCCTGCAAAAAATATTGGGCCACATGGTTCTATGTATTGCATTGATGGACCATGTGATTGTCAAACAGGAGCATGTAGTTAAGCAATAGATGTTCGTGATTGCATATCAAGTTAACGTAGTTGTAAAATTAGTCATCTGTGGTGTACTATAAAGTAGTTTTGAAAATACTCGATGTAGTGCAATGGTGGGTGTAAAGAGGGCTGGCCTTAGGATATTATAATGTTAAAATGACCATGGCTTTAACATACAAGTGGGTTACCTTTGGAGTATTCCTATTTCCCTATGGACTAGTCCACACACGCATGTACGGACTAGTAGCGTTTTCTACAGGGTATGCACACAAATACATATATATGTAATTGATAACACATACCACTTCAAAAGAAAATAACTAGGCAACTCACAAAGTATGTTATAATGTTATACTGTCTTATTTTTAAACGTAAAATGGGAGGAACAATTTTTTTAGTTCCACTCAATATGTTTAAGGCAAAACAATATTTTTCCAAAATAGGACAATACCCTCTGATTATCTAAATGACTTACTCTATCAAACAAGATTTTAATAAAAAAGCATAACAGATTGTTCAGTATATGATCGTTTTAAAGTCTGCTTAACATCATAAAAACATAAAATAAACCAAATTATTAATATTTTCAATATTATCATTGATTAATATTTTCTTTATTGAATGATGTTAAAAATCTTTTTTACAGAATATTTATAATTTTTGTTTAATATAGAGAAAAAAATCAAAACTATATGTTTCCTACATTCTTTTTATACCCTTCAGATAGTGATAAGAGTATATATATACACATCAATTATTCATTTTCGATCCCGTAGGGTAGAGAAGTCATGTCCATCTGTCCGTCTATGTGTCTGTTAAAATCAAGTTTTCGGAGTAAATTTAAGCACTACGGACTAGGCATTGGTGCCAAACTATCAGAAATATCCCTGGACTAATCGCTTTTTTATATTAGCAAGATCGTTTCACCACGGACCTAGATGTAGGCAAAATACTGCGATTGCTCTTAGTTAGAACATATACACATCATACAAAAAATGTAACAAATGTAACCAACTGCTAACACCGTCAAGCATACATATGGATGTGAATAAATACGCATTAAGTTTTTATATGTATGTTTGGACGTAGGTATGCATTAACATATGTGCTGGCAATTCAAACTTAAAACAAGTGAACACTGTTTTTATGAAAGGAGTTTGACAGTTATAGCTGTTAACACTCTTGCAAAGATAATAGACGTACATCGTATCATTTGCTAGCTACAAACTTTGCAACATGTTTTTGCAACCAAACGTGTTTCGTTGTTAATTGCATAGTTTGTAGGTATGTTTAAGGTTACAATTCATGTTGCATTTGAGGTTTCAAATATATCAACATTTTTTGATATTTAATGGTTAAATTGATCTTGGTTGCATAGTGTGAAACGTTGCTTATGGTTGGCATGAAGCACTATGATTAACGTGTTGCTTAAACACGTTGTAAAGCTTGTACCTAGAAATGCGTGTATATTGTTTTTGCTTGATTTGTTTTCTGTTTTTTAAGAGTCATAGTGTGTGCGTGTTTGTGTGACAGTGGTTATACCCTTTACATAGTTAAGAGTATATATCAGTTTGCCATTTGGTTTGCTATAAATTTTATTCTCCATTTGTGACCCCATAAAGTATAAACGTATGTATATTCTGGAACCTTAAAGATAGGGAAGTCGACCCAATTGTTCAAATGTTGTGAGTTTTCTGTTTCGAAAACTATGAAAGCTTTTTGTGTACTTTAAACCCATCAAAAATAATAATAGTATTTACGGTTCAAAAACAATTTGCCTAGATAAGGTGGCTAGGTAAACGAAAAGACCGATGTAAAGGGTATATACGATTCGGCACAGTCGAATATAGCTTTCTTACTTGTTAAGATATAAAATATTAAACAGGTAAGAATTTTGTAATCGGTCAAGCCCGATCATATTATAGATACATATGGAATTTTTTTTGAAAAAATAGTAACCTTCGTGCAATCTAGAGCCTAAAACGCTTATTCCGGGAGAATATTATGAAAAAAATGGACCGATAAGCAACACAAACAATATCTTATAACTGTGACCTGTACTTTAGTTCACCCAGACTCAGAAAGTGAATCTGAGCTGATCGGTATACTTTTTGATGGGTCTCAGAGCAATATTTTTGGGCGTTAACAATATCTGCACAAACGCATATGTTGTTTGGGTATAAAAGTCTGAAAATAAATTGTAATATATGTACGTACATATATTCTCGAATATTTGCAGAAGCAAAAAGAAATATGCATCGAATCACGTATGTATGTTTGTACATGAACACATACATACTTTTTTCTAGGCAAAAAAATACTCTTGCATCGAAATAAATATAATAAAATTAATATTTAATAAGAACATATGCAATTTATACATACATAATTATTTATGTAAGTACATAAGTATGTACACACAAAAAATTATCTAAGAAAACTTTACTTAAATCAAGCCATAGCGGTGTCAAAAGTACGGTGAGTACGGTTTTTCTTAAATCAAGTACGAAATTTCTCACTCCAAGTAAAATTTTTCAAGTACGAATTTCTTACTTTTAGCCACAATTAAGCCAAAAAAGGATTGATTTAAGTTCGGAACCGTACTTGATGTAAGCGTGAAAAAGATTGATTTAAGCCGTAAACTGGATTAATTTAAAAATGAAATGTCATTTTTTTGACTTATGGAGCTTTACTAAAGAAGAAGAATTTTATATTTTATTTTTATTTTATAATTATTATAATTAATTTATAATTTAAAAATTTCATTTTTTGTACTTACCGAAGCTGAGATTCGAACCAGGGATTTCCGCACTGCAGTACAAGCGCGTTACCTCTAGGCCACCGAGACACTTTGTTTTCAAATGTAAAATAATATATTAAAACAACAAGCTTTTTTCTGCTTGATTTGTTGAAGCAATCCGAATAGGCTTGATTTAAGAAAATGTAAGTAAGGATCGTACTTAAAAAAATTTTGGATAAATTCAAGAAAAAAATTCTTGATTTTAGTATGGTAAAAAGAGGAAATATTAAAAATTTCAAACGTTTACTTAATAGCGAAATACAACATTGAATAAATAAAAATTTATTTTGCATAACTGTTATATTAGGAATCGGCGGCAGATTTTGTCAGGACTGCATTATGCATTTGAACAGTATGACTAGATCCAAAAAAATATACCAAGTCGTAGCGATGTCAGAAGTACGATGACAACGGATTTTCTCAAACCAAGTACAGTTTTTCTAGTACAACTTTCTATCTTTGAGCTACTCTAAAGCAAAGAAATTATTTTGATTTTATTTCGAAACCTCATTTGATACATGCCTAAAATTTTTGTTTGAAAATAATTTTTCTGTATTTGCCGTAGCTGGGATTTGAACTTGGGACTCTCCAAGCTGTAACCTTGCGCTACCTCAAGGCCACTGATACGCTTTGTTTTTTTAATTTTAAAATATATAAAAACAACAGTTCTTTTAGCTTGATTTTTGATGTTATTCGACTAGATTTGATTGAAGAAAACTTAAGTACGGATCGTATTTAAAAATTTCAATTACGATTTTGGATAATGTAAACAAAAAATTCTTGATTTTAAAACGTTTTTTTTTTGTGCAAAAATATTAATTTATGTAAACGTTATTAAATATTATGGTCATTTTTATTATATAAATAAATATTATTCCTATAATTAAAACACTATCTGTTAAACTTTATTTGCTTATTTATTTATTTAATCTTTATATTTTCATTACTAAAATTCACAAAGGATAACTAAAACGGGATGATAAATTCTTGGTTTTTTTTTCGAAAACTCTAAACTGTAACGTTATTCTTAATATAATAATAACCATGATGTTTATCAGTTTAAGAAGTATCATTATTATTTTTGTCAGCAGTTCTAAAAGAAGGGACATTCATTAAGTTTTTGATTTCTGATTTAACTTACACTTCACAACCGTACTTATGTCAACAAGGCCATACACACAGGCATCATCTTCTTTAGCACCACCCCAATCACATCTTATTTATAACAATTTATTTCCGCTTATACCGCTGAGGAATTTGTAGTAGTCTTGTGATAAATAAGAATATTAAACGTTTTATATCATCAACCTCGTTACGGTAACTGTCACCCCATCATTATAATTATCCAGCCACCAACATTTAATACTCTATACAATTTGGGTTGGTATTAAATATGTTACAATAAGATTTCTTTAACTGTCATTTTGGCTTGCTTACCTTAACATCCGGTAAAAAATGTCAAGTTGATGTTTCCGTTTTTCGTTTCATATCAATTTTTCTTCCATTGGTGTAAGAATTTATATCTTTATGCTAATAACCATAAAGGTTTTTGATGAAATGCACTTTTGTCTATATATTTTTTAAGGGAAATATAAACCACAGATATTGTAAAAATAAATACAATTTTTTTGTTTAGTTAACAGAAAAAGAAGTTTCTTAAAAGTATTTAAATGTCTTACCTTAACATTTGTTATTATGTTTTCTTTTTAAAGGTTGTGAGTGTTTGTGCGTATAAATAACCAAACTTTAATATTTGTAGGATGAAAAATGAAAAGGAAGTACTAAACTGGAAAAAGAGTCCAATATGTGAATTTTTCATACCAGTTTTTTTTTAATAATCCTGATAAAGTCTTATTTTAATACACAAAATAGTCGCTGAGTACGGCTCTCCTGTTTCTAACCTCGCATTCAAAAAATTTCTATATGTCTATGTCTGTGGCTATGTTTATACCAGAATACCAAGCCTGTAACTATTGTCAAATTTAAAAATAGTTTCGTTTCTCACTAAATTTTAAAGAAATACGTTTTCAAGATAAGTATATAAATCGGAATATGTTTAAAAAAATCTGAACTTCTTTCATATGTTTTTGAAAATAAAACGACAAACCAAACTAAACAATCAAGTGGTAGCAGCTTCTCAAATCGCCTTTATATCCAGCAAAAACTGGGTAATGATTAGTCCCTACAAAGCAACTTACTTTTCAATGACTGTTGCATATTATCTACTTTTTTAGGAGTTTTTGGATTATACGTTATTTATTATGTGAGATTCAGGTAGATATTTAAGTTTCATATTCAAAACCCAGTTTTTTACCAAAACATCATAGAAAAATGTCTGAGAACCAAAATTATCTTCTGCTGCCAACAGTATGACATACAAGCAGAGAAAAAACATGGTTGAGTATGGTCACGGGAATATGATCACCAACAATTTTTAGATCATTATGACTGCCACAACCATATAATCATCATACTTATGATTAACCTTATCATTATTTGTTTGTGGTAATCATCCCCGAAATCAAGAACATAATCTTAACTTTAATATCATAGAGTTTTATGCATAACTTTAGACATAAATCATTGTCTTCTTTCACACTTGCATTTCCTTTTATTAATTTCACATTCTTTGCCATCAAATTTTCCGACTGAAAAATTTTGCATTCATTGTATGATTGCTAAGGAGTACCAACTCTGGTCCTTTTATGGATCATAGTCCCACAAGTAAAAACTGCACATCCCTCAAACTATTTCTCTGATATTTTCTAGTACTTCCTTTTCTGAAAAAATGCCTGGGGTACTATTGCAAATTTAAGGGCTGTTATTCCAAATTTAATACTAGGGACCTTGTTGCCAGTTAGAATTAATTGCTAAGTAGTCGACTTCTCTCTCCCTTCAAATATACCCAGTATTCTTTTTCTAAGTAAAACTTTTGCCACCCTTCTAGCCACTTATATTCAATGGAAAGGAGATGTAAAATTATATTCACAGCTGCTTCTTTTAAAAAATTCCAGTCACCTGTAATATGTAGCACAGAACGTCTTTTAATTTTGACAACAGTTTCCTTTTGTGGTCCCTCTTTACAGCTTTCCGCCAGAGGAATCCACCATATAAAAACATCGGTTTTAGGTCCATGTGCAAGTCCGGTTTACCATACCCGATTGTACCCGCAATTAAATCTATGACATTTTTATACGTGAAGAGGATGTATCAAGATATCAAGCATTACACGCTAGCATGAGACCAAATCTTTTACCTTCTAGTGAAGAGTATTACTTAGTCTTGTCTTCACTGCACTTATAAGATAGATCAGATTATATAGTTGCATCCGGCAAGCCACAATGCACAGGAGTATTAGATGTAACGGGCTCATAAATTGACAAAACAGCGCTAATAAGAGTAAAGCCTTTAATAACGAAGTATTATTTTTAAATTTCTCGTTTAGAAAGCAAACTACTAATAAAGTGTATGGAACAGTTAGATAAAGATTTTGCCCCTTTCATGGCAAAAACTAAAAAATGGTTTTAATTACCAAATTGATTGAACCTACTAACAAAATCTTCAAAATTTCACCTATCATCAGAATGATTATATCAATTACCTAAATTGTAAAAACTGAAAATTAGCGATTTTTTTATTTTTGAAGATTTTGATTACTTAAATGCTTAAAGAAATTAACAGGTTAAAGGAAAATTTTAAAAATAAAATTTTCCAAGCTCGGCTGGGTTTCGAACTTGGGCTTCTTGTGTGATAAGCGAGCTCTCTAACCACTGTTCCGCGCTACCATTTAAATAGTAGACAACTTTTGTTACTTAACACATTAATTTGCATATTTAATGTTTATTATTCTTAAAGTAAAAAATACTGTAAAAACGGAAAAATATTTTTTTTTAATCACACAAAGGTTTTGATTACTAAAATTTAAAAAAAATTATAACTTTAAACGATTCAATTATTTGAAAGAATCACAAGTTTAAAAAAAATATATTAACAAAACTAACTGAGCATAAGACCAGGCAAAACAAAACGAATGGAAACAAGAAAGAAAAAGAACAAAAAATAATTAGTCTAGAATTGAGCCTGCGACCATCTGATTGGCAGGCTAAGACTCTACTGCTAGACCAGCTCATGTTCTTGCTGCTTACTAACAAAGACGAGTGTAAAGATCCGTTTAACTATAAAACTCTTATGCAAAGTTATTGCCTTTTTAAGGATTTGTAAATAAGGTTCACTGTTGATATTTAGATTTCAAATATAATTAAGCAGTTAATTGGGACAATTAACTTTTAAATTTTGTGGGAATAAAAAAACCAAATTTAAATCAAAACCAAGGCAGTATAGTGTGATCTGGTTTCCAAAAACTGCAACCATTTTCACTGTCATTTCATCTTCTGTAACATCAGTCATTACCATTATCAGCACTATTTTTTTATCGATTTCAATGCAATCCATATCACAGTAAGCAATTACCTAAATAGACGTGAAATGATTCTCTAAGACCTTTACTGATAATTAAAACTACATAAATTTGAATTTGATATACATACATTTATTGTTTTTATGCTTGCACATACTTATCTGTGTGTAAATGGGTGTAGAATATCTAACAATTTACAGAAAAGCACTATCAGATAAATCAATTAACTCGATATGATATTGTGTTTAAACTTGGTTTTTTTGTTTATAATTTTTTATACATTATATTGAACTAATGTTAATTATTTCAAGTGCTAAATGAAGTTTTTCGTAATGCAAGTGAATTTATTTGATGTTTGTTGAGTTTTTTTTATTATCAGAAACAGTGTTTTTTGGGCAAGACTTAATGGCAAATACATGTGAAAATGCTGAATTCTTTCTTAGTCAATTTAACCTTCTCTAAGCATCAAAATCCACTTTACTGCCTCAATTGACTTCTCTGATTTTTTTAATAACTTGACCATGTAATTAACATGGTTTTTGGTAATTTTTAAGCGTCATCTAGCAATACGTGCAAGTCGTACATACAAATTTCTATTAAAAAAATGGAACGAAAATTCGCTTATTTTCAAAGATTTTCCATACTAAAAAGAAGAAGAAAATTAACTAGATATTTTTTTCTGTTTTATTAAATCGATATGCTTTGCACGTAGACTCATTAAACCTTGTGATAAATTAAGCGTATGAAGGCTTTGCCTTGTAAAAAAAATCAAAGACATGGAATTACTAAAAAAAAAAAGTAGGAAGAACAAACAAAAAATCTTTTTTAAATATTGGAATTTATGTTAAAAATAAGGTCATTTGTTGAGAATATTTTTTCCAACTTATAATAACAGTATTATTACCATTAATTATCAAATAAATCCTTAAATAATAAAGCTGCTCAAAATACTTATACAAAAGGAGAAAAAAAATAGAAGAAAAGTTTTACAAAATCATGGCTCGTGCCGCTGCCGCTACATTGCGTTAACCCCTCCCCCTGTAAGGCAAGCATTTGATGGTGGGCAATTATTATGAATGTCAAAATTATAAACAATGCCAGGATTACTGATTAACAAGACAATAGAAATATTTATTTAAAAAAAGTACATTTTCTATGGTTTTTCAAAAAAACTTTATGTTTTATAATTTTCTTCAGCACATCATTTATCATTATCCTTTTAATAAGGACGAAATAGTTAAGGCAGAAAAAATAATATTTAAATTTATAAATAAAAAATGTTTAAGTTCTATTCCTGCCTTATTATATCGTGAAAATTTATATCTGTAAGCCATACACCAACCAGCTAAACAACCACCATAATAATGAGTATGACCACCTTTATTTTTAAGTGCACACTTGTTAAATAAACACGGGGATATTATTATATCCGGTTATACTGTGTCTGAGTTTTTCCTTTTTTAACATATTTTTTTTTTTGTGAAGATTTGAGATTGTTTTTTCTCTCAAAAAATAAACTTTAAGCCTAAACATTAAGTTTTAAACCTTGTTTTTATTTTTTATGTGCATAGTCTAAAAAAAGAGTAAAAACAAGTAAGTAAGCGATATATTCGGCTGTGCCGAAACTTAGGTAACCTTCACGTTAGCCTTTCGAAACCCCAATTTTTTTTTTATTTTAATCCATTTTTTTAATTTACAATTTTTAAATAGGGGTCGGTGTCATACTTTAACCCTCTTAGGGTGACTAGGAAAGGTAATGTTCCAATTTTTTTCAAATTTTGTGTGGCCATCCCCTCAGGGGGTAAGTATGTTCCAGGATAATATTAACAAGAAAAAATGAGTTGTGGT
This sequence comes from Melanophora roralis, assembly GCA_963583895.1. NCBI lineage: Eukaryota > Metazoa > Arthropoda > Insecta > Diptera > Rhinophoridae > Melanophora > Melanophora roralis. The sequence continues at coordinate 48,956,536 of OY757191.1, read as the reverse complement.
CAGCCCTACATTTGGCCTATCCACCGGCACCATGGAAGCTGTTGAGGGAAATTTATAACAATTTCCCAAACTTTGTACGGGAGACCTCTTATGTGTTGGATATAGGGGGTAAGTATGTTCCTGGAATATGTTTTGGAGGGAAAACTAATGGGGATCGGTCGTACGCTTTATTCTTCTAAGGCCGACTCTGGGGCGTTTACGGGCGTTTTTACATCATTTTTGTAAATTTTGTATGGCAACCCCTTGTTTGTGATGGAGATGGCGGGTAAGCATGTTTTAAGAATATGTTTTGAAGGGGAGACCAATGGGCTCGAACGTATACTTTATTTCTCTAAGGCCGATACTGGTGAGTTTATGGGCGTTTTTATATGATTTTTGTAAATTTTGTATGGCAACCCCCTTTTGTAATGGAGATGGCGGGTAAGCATGTTTTGTAATATATTTTAAAGGGGAAAATAATGGAGCTCGGTCGAATGCTTTATTTCTCTTAAGGCCGATATTATAGAGTCTATGGGCGTTTTTACGTCACTTTCGTAAATTTTGTATGGCAACCCCCTTTTGTGACAAAGATGGCGGGTAAGCATGTTTTAGGAATATGTTTTGAAGGGGAAACTAATGGGGCTCGGTCGTATACTTTATTTCTCTAAGACCGACACTGGGGAGCTTATGGGCGTTTTTACATAATTTTTGTAAACTTTGTATAGCAACCGCTTTAGGTAATGGTGATAATATGTAAGTATGTTCTGGCAATATGTTTGGGAGGGAAAAGTAATGGGGGTCTGTGAAACATTTTATTCCTCTAAGGGCGACTCATGGAAGTTGTAAGGGTTTTTATCCTTTTTTTAATTTTTTATTGCAACCCTGTTAGGCGGGAAATAGGATGTAAGTGTGTTCCACAAAAATGTTCGTGGGGAAAATTAAATAGAAATCTATCTCACATAGCACATTGTACGGGACAACTCTAGGCCAGTTGTAGAGGTTTTTATGTACGAATTTCGCGCGATTTTGCGATTTGGTCGCAGTTATTTCTGATATTTTAATAAAACTTACTGGTCCGTGCAACATCAGGGAGGCTTCAAAAAGTTTGTTTCAACCATAACACGGACAGACGGAAAAACGGAAATCGCTAAATCGACATCCCTATCTATAAGGACCAAGAAAATATTAAGTAGTGCTTAACGATAATTCTACTTACTTTTCTACTTATTTTGTAGGTAAAGTTTTTGCTGGGTGTGTCAAGCAGCATATCGTACGAAAACGTTCGTTTAATACCATCCTTCCATCCAGTTCTTTTAACTTAATTATGCATATTTTTGTTTTGTATTTCTTAAGACCATTATAATTGAACCATTACTAAAAAGGATTTATGTTGAATTTTAAGTTTTATTTTGTTAGAAAATACTTTGTTCTCAACGTTTGTTTTTTCCTTTTTATATTTACATTTTTAATTCCCATTTTTCCGTCTTTGGTTTTAAGTGGAAAAGTCTCTTGTTTATTTGACGCTTATTTTTTTTTATTTTAAACGATTATTTTAAGCCTTGAAATAAAAACCCCTACTTAAACAAGGAATTAAAATGGAATTTTTTTAAAGTAAATTTTAAAAGTCCAAATAACTTGAGTGGCACTGTTAACTTAGGAAGTCGAAAATATTATAAGTGTAACTGCTGGCCTCGCTATTGGAACGTATGAATACGTTGTCGAATATATTTAAATAAAAGTATTTTACTTAAAATATAAAATTAAGGTTTAGGGAACAACAATACAGTTTCGAATGTTTAAAAAAGCTTTTTTTCAATAAAGACTTTTAATACAAATTTTTGCTTTTTAATTTTCATACTTTACAGTAGTTAGGTTAGAAGGATAATATACTAAGGGTGATTTCATCACTACATGTAATGGTTTTTCACTTGGTGTATTTATTAAAAAAGTGTGTACTGATATGTGCTGATTGTACACAGAAAAAACTGAGTTGTAGAATCAGTAACAAATTTCAAAGAATCAGTAAATATTTTGTCTGGCTGAGGACCTACAACGAAAGTTGTAAATTTAGACAAACAATTTTGCAAGAATTTTAGTTTCTGTTAAAAAGTTTTGCTGAGCTGGTTAAATATTTTATTTGTCTAGGCAAAAATTTAGTTTGATTTAAAAATCAAATAAAAATATTATTAGAGACTATTAAATAAATTGACTAAAAAAATAAATTATTTTGAACAAGAATTTGTTTGAAAAATTTTTTTTGTAGTTTTTTGTGTGTACTTGTTTTACAAGATAATTTAAAACATTTAAACTTTTTCATAAGTTTTAACAAATCTAAAATGTTAAATATTTTTTTGCCAGTAGCAGAAGAAATATTATGTTTTAAATAGTTTTCATGAAGTGCACACTTAAGGACTGTGTATGTTTTGTGAATTTTAGCGAATCTTGAATTTAATATTTTGCTGTGTAAAATATTTTTGGAAGCGGCCTTAATTTTTTTTTTCGGGATGAAAGATCCCGTGATTTTTAAAGATTACTGTGAATAGTTAACGTGACTTTTAAATCACTATTATTTCAAAAAGTGATAGTGATCGCTGCTTGTTATATAAACATATATGTTACTTTAAATAACATCTTATTTAAAATAAAAGTAACTACAACGCGGGTAGTAGTTACTTCACAGGAAGACCCATAAATTTTACTTTGAATAGGTTGTCAAATTAAAAGTAACAATATGACATTTTAGGTCACTAAAATTACCAGTGAGTTTTAAGTCACAGGTATAAAATTATATGTACAGAAATATCGCTTATCTCTAGTTTCTGGTCATATTTGATTCTTCATTTCGACAAAAAAAAAAAAAATAATTTTAGGCGTCTTTTGCGACCTGAACTTTGATTAACATGCTTTATTGGACTTAAAAACTGATTTTAAGTAGATAGGTATAACTGAAGTTAGAAGTGTTGACTTACAAAAAATACTATATTTACTTTGCAAAAATATTATAAGCGTTCTGATTTCGTACTAGAAGTAAATGTTAACCATATTTTGATGAAGATTACTGGCTAAATATTGCCAATTAAGGAATAATATACCATCATTCAGGGAGGACTTTGAAATTTCTCTAAAACAGCAGTCGTAAAAATAAAATAAGGTGTTAGTTTGTTTGTTTGTCACGCAATCAGGCCTAAACGGCTAAACCGATTTTCATGAAATTTGAAACATAAATATTCCCAAGCCTGGTATATGTGACTGGCTATATTTTTTTTGAGGAAAGAAGGCGATGCCACGCCCACAATATTAAAAATCTGCATGTAGTTTTACTACACTGAATATTTTAAAATTTTTACAAATGTACTATATGTGGCTGAAAACATAAACAAATAGGGCGATGCCACCTCTACAAGCCTCAAACTTTTTATACTGAGCCTGATACTACATAGACTACTTTATATATTGATCTGATATATAAGGCCTTATCAGTCAAGCGTTGGAATCGTCCAGGCAAAAAACTGGGCGGTGCCGCGTCGCGCGGGGTACGCCCACAAATACTAAAACAAAAACTAGCCCAGATACTTCGACTTAATTGACTTTCATAAAATTTTTTCTACATATACACCGCTTCCAGAGTAAAAGTTTTCAAGCCAAAGTAATAGGCAGGTACCTTTACTACACTGATATGAGAAAAAGCCAAAAAGTCTGAAATTGAAACAATTTCTATGTCATATATATCCAACAGTAATAGACTCAAAATTTGTCTTTATTAAGTGTGACATCTTGTATTTTAACTACAGCTATGATGTTAATCTTCGCAAAAGCGCGGAGTTCAGCAGAGTGTGCCGGGTAAAGCTAGTACACACAAAATTTAAATCTAAATTAAAAAATTTTTTCAATAGGCAACGCAGTTCAAATGAAAAATCATTTTTTTAACGCCATGGAATCCTGAGCTTTTAAAATTTAAGATTTTATTTTATGGTGATCCTTCTTTTCCAAAAGCTTGTTAAATTTTTATAAATTCACCCTTTTTTAATTTATTTTTGATTTTGTTGGTTGAGGCAAAACTAAAGGACATTAAATCCTTTTAATACCATTTAATTCAAGGGGTCACGTACTCGACTACAATTGTAATTCCCGTTTTTTTTTCTATTTTCTTTTATTTTTTCATTGCCTTTCGCCACATCTTTTAAGATTTCTTTAAGACCAAATATTAAAAAATGCTTTTGTTGTTGCCAATGTTTCTCCTTTTTACAAAATTTTTAACCAATTTATTTATTCTTTCATTTATGAACATGCTTCCTCGAGTTAATTTTTTTCTTTATATTTAAGACATTTTGTGATTTTAGCGTTAAAAATTTTACGCCCACTTTAATATTCTAAGCGTGTTGTTTAATCCCTCCCATTAGGGGGGGAAAACACAAAGAAATATTACTTTATATTTTTCGCCTTTGATTTTGCTGAAAAATATAATTTTATTTTTATTTTTCTTCATCTTCTTCGTTAAATAAATGACAGATTTTTAAGCATTTCTAATGGTTTGTTTAAAAGCACGAGCATTCTTAAACCCCATATAATCACAGTTCGTATCCTTTTATAAGCAGCTAATTTAATAGAGTTTGTTGTATATTTTTTGAGGAGATATTTTTGGTAAAAAAACTTTTCTTTATTTTTTGTTTTAAGCGATTATATTTGTAAACAAGTAATTTTAAAGGGAAATTTATATTTACATAAGCGTTTCCGTTTTTGATTTTTTAATATTTCCATTGTTAAAAAAAGTGGATTTTTATTTTGTTACTCGTATTGGTTTGAAGATTTTTCAAGTTTTTTTGTTTTGTCTTCTTATTTTTTTTTATCTTTTTGTTGATTGTGAAAAATTAAATTTATTCATAGATATTTATGTGGTTTAGCACGCTTATTGTAGTCTGATTTGTATTAGTTTCTAATACACCATTTGTGTTGATTTGGATTTCAATTTATGACAAACAAGATTTCAGCTAGGGATAAGTAAGATAATTTGTATATGCAGAAATGTCTAATTTTCATTTTATTAATTCAAAAATTTGTTGTAACAAATAAAAAAGATTCAAAACAGAATAAGAAAGAGTGTTATATATGGCTGGACTGAATCCAACATTCCCTTTGCCATTTAAGGTTAGAGTTAAAAATTTTGTTGTATTTATTTGCAAATTTTCCCTTTAGATGATTCATTTATATCGAAAACAATTCAAACTGATTTTAGAAATTAAACTTAAAAATATTTATGACACTAAATACATTTTAACGTAAACAAAAAGTTACTTTAAGAAGAATTTGCCGGCTCTATCGAGGCATTTGAAGGGACTTAAATAAAATTGCCAATGACGTCGAAGGGTCAAATAATGGGAATACACTATCATCAGTAGTTTTAAAAGCTTTGAAATTCGAAAAACGTTGGTCTTGATTTGCAAAATTGTGTAGGGATTGAACGTGATGGGTCTCCATAAATGTTGGCAGAAAATGGAGCAGTTAAAAAAGTACAAGAAACCGCAAAAAATTAAAAAACAAACGTCTTGCTATTGCCATAGTCTTAACCCCTCAAAATCGGAAGGCAACAAGGTACCAATAAAAGAAAAAGGTTTTTGTTTGTTAAAGAAACCAGCAGATTTATGTTTTATCCTAAGCGTAATGCAGTTTTTCTGAAATATCCAGATACAAAGTTGTCTTGATTATGCGAAAAACGATGGGTGGATCATCATGATTCAATTTTACAATTTGCAGTAAGAATAAACCACATAATAGAGCCATTGAAAAGATATCCGAGTGAAAAGATAGGGATACGTCTTGAAACCTTTATTATTAAGAACTTCTCTCAGCACTTTCGAATTTATTTGCGGATTACATATTCGAAAAATTATACTTCCTGTCACCCAGCCGCTTAGTGTAATTCTACAAAAGCAGGAGATACACTCAAAAAAATATTAAGGTAAACTGGAAAGCAATTTAAAATAACTGGATATTCATTTAAAAACCCTCCGACAAAATATTCATCTAAAATGAACTAGATTATCGGTAACTTACAGCAAAACACAAAGTATCAGAAAGTATCAAAGTTAAATATTACAAAAAAATAACTGACAAAATTATCTTTAACTCAAAATCAGTTTTTTGTTTAGTTGAATCTTTAAATAACCTTTTAAGCAAGTTTAAAACAAAAAGAAAAAAAATTTAACTGTCTTTTTAAATTAAATCAACTTTACTTCCTAAATAAATTAGAGTCAGTTACTGTGATAATTTTTTAAGTGTATAATAGAGGTTTTAGCGAGATGTAACTCAGAAATTTTCCCAAATCATTTTTGTCTTAATGCCGGCCAGTAATGCTACCGCAGAAATGTCATTTCCCACCCTTCACCCAATTAAAACATGGCTGAGATCAACCATGACATAGGAATGCCCTAATGGCTAAGCAATGTTGCATATACATAAAGTTTCAATTATATGTGACTTACCATAACGCCATAACTATAACCGCTGTCATAAAAACCAAAACTCAATTGGTTTCTATGGTTATGGTTATGGCCATGGCGAAAAAAGAAGGTGACCACGTTCCTAAAACAACAACTTCCTGTAAAAATTAAGCATGTATTTTGTTGTTGCTCAATTCCTGCTTAGTTGTCTGAAATGCTGCGATCACACATACACAACCATTAACAAACATAAAAAATTTGCTAAGCTAAGTTGAAAAAATTTGGCGGAAATAAAAGTCAACTGATCAGTTACTTCTACCTTGTTTAATATATCTTGATTATGGCATAACGGTAAGTGTCATCTATAATCAAATACAGTGTGGCCCATAAGTTTGGTCCAAACAGCTGTTTTCTGTGTGGCTAATGTTAAGTCACGTATAAATTAACTCTAATGCTTCAACAGCAACCATAAACTACTAGTGTAATATATACATATGATTTTTGCCTTTTATGTAATTATACTTATTTTAAATGAATTAAACTTTTTCTTCATATAATTTATTATTGTGTACTGAAATTCATAACTTAATTATACCCCTGTCGGACATTTACTTAATTTTAAACTAACCTTAAGCTAACTATTTCACAGCTATGTAGTGGTGACTGACACTTGTATTACTTTTCAATTTTACCAACTAACTATTTCAACATTGTGATTTCTTTAGACCAATTTGGTTGTACGATTCGCTAAACAGTATTTAGCAATCCGGATTCGAATCCTACATTGGAAAATTCGTTTGTTTTAATAATTTTTTTTTATATTTTTTAATTTTTTTAGCATGTATGATTACAAACACAGCCTTGATGAAAAACACACAAGGTGATCACTTGGACCAGTACAATAGCCTACTTTTTTTACCTGCCAAAACAAGAGACGAAAAACAAGGAAAGATATGAAAGTTTACTCAAAAAAATAGACAAGAATTTAAATCAATAAAGCAATGTCATTAAAAAAAATTTGGAGTCCATCAAAATTTCTTATTGGTTCAACAAAATTAATTATTAATATTGTAAAATTCGAAATATCAATTAATAAAACAAAGCTAACAAACGAATTTTTGAAAAAATGTACTGGTTTGACAAAACACTTAAATGTTTTTGTTTGTTTTTTAATAATTCTTAATAAGTTTATTAAAGTTATTTTATAAAGGCAGAAAATATTAATGGGGTTTTTTAAAAATTGGGTTAAAATCTACTGATGATTTGGTGTAAGAACTAACGAAATGCATGTGGACAAATTTAAACATACAACAAACCCCCAAAAAATTCAAAAAATATTTTTATTAATTAAAAAAGTGATTTGATTTAATTAAAATATTTATTGTTTTTTTAAATTTTCTTTTAAATTACTAGCAAAAAATCTAACTTTAGGTGAGTTAGTTTTGCAGTTGATTACGGAAGGTCCGACAATACCAACAAATATTAACTAAAAAGCAGTGTTACACATGGATTATGCCAAAATTACACATGAAATTACGAATTACACATGATTTCTTTTTTTTTTTAATATTAATACGTTTTTTTGTTTGAAAAAATGACGATTTAAATTTTTTTATATTAACTATTCATGGTTTTTTTTATTTCATATAAATAACAGTTAAAAACGAAAAAAAAATTCATATTTTTTTTGTAATTTAAACGTAAAAAAACAAAGTAAAATACATTGCGTTTGTATTTAAATTAAAAACAATAGTAATCAAAATCAATAAAGTTTTAAATTACACATGAGTTACACATGCAACCAGTTGCACATGGGTTAGATATAAAACGGAAAATAGCACATAAATTTGTAATTACACATAAGGTGGCAGCACTGCTTAAAAGAAACTATTTGGTCATGTCGTCTGCCCATGTCTTTGAACCTCGACCTTTTCAAACAGCCATCTATATCGTTTACTTATTTAATATTTGGGAAAATGTAAATTTTTCGAATATTATTAAGACTAAACGATATTTGATAGCGATAAAGTAGATGAGGCTGGTGGCAATTACCATGACTTTCCTTATTTCACTTTTTCTTTTATCCTTTCTCTAAATGACATTACTTTAAAAATAGTTTTCAGTTAAAAGTCTTAAGTGTTTTATATTTGTTATATTTGTACGAACAATTGTGAAAAAGACATGCGATATTGACATGTATAAAAATTTTTTTATTACCCTACAACATAAGGGGGAGAGACACATCGGAAATATGATGCATTAAAAATAAAACAAGAAGACAAAAGCTTAATTAGTCTTATAGGTTTGGGAACTTTAGAGCCGGAGATATTTGTACCAGCCGCCTACCCTTTAAAATCGCTTGAAGAAGTAAGAAACTAAATAAAGAAGTGAAATTCGTTAACAACTATTAAATTATGCTGAGTATGCTGACCAACAGTCCTGTACTTGGTTGTATAGGGCCACATGGTTTGATATGGCTACCAAAAACAATTTTCGTTTATAAGTATGTATTTGTCTTTTCCACTTTTTATCTCTTTGTTAAATGACTAGTTATTTTATATTCTTTTCTCTCTTTACAAGTTTTAAAAATGTAAAATTTTTTTTATTTTTTCTAGAGCTCGTGCCGTTAAATTTTTAAATAAATAAACTTTGTTTAAAAGAATTGAAAAGAAATGTAATGAATCTAAAAAATCGAACATCAAAGTAAAAATTAATATTCTTAAGTAAAGATTAACAAAATTAAAGTAGAAAAAAATTTAAAAGAAATAAAATATTTGGAAAATGAGGGAGGTTGCCTTTGTAATAGCAAATTAAACAGTGTTTGCTACAAATGAAATTTAATATTTTTTTTATTTTATAAGAGCGGAATTTTAAACTGTTTATTAAATTTTCTTACAGCATTTATTTATTATCGCTGGTCAAGAAAGAATTTATTTGAAACAGGCTGCACTGCGTCTAGGTGCGGTTAGAAGTAAGAGAAGTTGTTAGAGACGGACTTGGACTATATTATTACTTACTCTTGTTTTCTATACGTAAAAGGTACTGTAATTTATTGTATTTTAACCTTTGGTTATTATATCTTTTCAAGGCAAAAAATTTTTCTTAAAACTTGAAGACACATTTTTACAAAGATTTGTACAATGCAGATGCCATATACTATTTGAGGCAAAAAATTTTAAATACCCTATGGTGTGGAAAATTTAATTTCTAATTGATTATTTAAAAACCGGTAAGGATCGCTCTTTCTCTTATATGTAGGGGCTAATAAGTCGTATATACACTGTTAGGAACTTTATAATCTAGTATGATGCTAAAGTATGATGCTAAGCATCGTTTAGTGTAAAAATATTCTCAAAAATATTTGGGGAAAAGCCGCCGCGAAATGACATTAAGCCTGTCAGTTAATAACTCATCCTAAAATATCGATGAATAATTGTTCCTGATAGCTCTAGCCAATGCTCCAAACTGTACGTTGAAATACTTTCCTATCAAAACTTGATTTAAAAGTTTTTACTTAATGCATTTATGCATATCTCTAGCAAAGGGTCATCATCCAGATTTTTAGCAATTCTCCTGTGCTCACAAAAGGCATCACTTTATGCATTGGAAGTCGTTTAGATCTTCCTTATGTTTTAAATTTATATCTTTTTTTCTAATGCAGTATTAAATCTGTTCGCTAAAAGAGCCAAAATTGTTTCGCTGACTTTACTGAACCACCTGACAGTCATGTATAGTGGGTTCAAGTGCCGCCGGGATCTAGTTTATCGGGTATTTTTAAGTCTTCCGTCGGTTTTAATCTTTTTGTATATTAATTAATAAGTTTTTTTTGCGTATATATTCCTAAGATCTGCTTTGTTTTATCTATCTCTTTTCATAGGTAGCACAAAGGGACTGACTTCGTAGATCCTGGTGACATTTAAAAGATTCTCGCTCTACCTGATCTAAGTGAGAAATACAGGCGATGTAATAAAATTAATACTTCTTCACTTTATTATGAGTTTTAAAGTATTTTGCTTTAGCATGCTTGTGTTTATATGCCTTTGATTGGTGATAGGTTTCCTATAAACTATCTCCATCTTTTTATTTTCGCTACCGGGTCTTTGAGATCGCAATAGTTCTAAACATTTTTACCAAAAGGATCAAAATCTCGTTTGCTGTTTGTAATGTAAGTAGGCCCTTGTCATCTGTACTTAGGGTGATATTTTTTATACGAATTTTGGGTAATGGATAAGATCAGCATATGCTCATTAAATTTTTTTCTTTAAAATTGTTAATTGGATAAATATTTTGCAAGGCTTAAATATGTTAAAATTTCTTTTAATGGATCTGTTAACAAAAACAAATAATTAAGATGAAAATCCACGCTAAATAGCCCTGTATGACATTAAGTGAAGATCGATTATATTATTTGCATTTTGGCCTTTGCGCTGCATATATAATAAATTTCCAAAACTTTTTAGTTGTTTAAAGAGTTTGATTGCCCCTGCTATTTTGCTTTCGACATCCATGATTGGTTCACTCACCTTAGTTATAAATGACAAGCAAGTAATTCGCTGGTTCCTTACACCCACCAGGGCGCCATGTTTTTTTGTTTGGTGTTTTATCAAATGGGGCACACTTAGGTATCGTGAAAGAGGAAATATTAAGGCAATTCGGCTGCACTATCAAATTTCTGTTAACATCACAACAAGCCGATAATTGGATTAGGTGTATACCCTGCAGGACTTAAGGTCTTTCTTTAAATGCTCCTTCTTTTAGCCTAAGTTAACCGTATCTGACCTACCGACCTATCCTACCTGCCGCAGTTTTAAGTTTTTAGTAAAAGAATGTACTGAAAGCTAAAAACACTTAGTATGATCATGTAAAAGTAAAATTTAAAACCTTTTTCTATGCAATTTTAGTTCAAAATCTCTAATTTTCAATTTTTTTTTAACATATTAAAATTTACCAAAAATATAAAAAGGGTCGATACCCTGTTTTCATATATCTAGAGCTAAACCGCAAAAAAAAAATCAAAAAAATTAAAAAAAAACTATCAAAAATTTAAAAAGTATCTACTTTTTACCCACTTGGTAGGTTTTTTGACCTAGATCGAGGTCAATAAAACGTAATTACACCCCTCTGTATTTATGAAATCAAAAAATGCAAAAAAGTACTAATAATTTACCTTTAACCTCAATCTGAGTTAATACAAAAAGTAGCCAATAAAACTGATTTTAACATTTACAAGATCATAATCTCCAATAATACAAAAAGAACCAAAAATATGAAGAATGTACTATTTGACAACCAACAACTAGGGATAAAAAATGAAAATAAATACATTTTGTCCACATTATCAACTTCCGACATTTATCGGAGTCCATAGACTTGTCTTTTATGTATTTCTATATTGATAATCTCAAAATATGGAAAAAGTACTGAAATAAAATATACGATTTTTTGGATACAATCAAAAAAAGATAGCAAATACTTGTTTATATCTTTTAAAATAAGCCAAATGCAATCTTTATTATGATTCTATTTTTATTGGTTAAAATCCCAGCAAAAACTTTGAAGTAATTAGAAATTACAAATTTCTTACTTTTCAACTACTTACTATTACATACCGTCTGTATTACTTAGCAGTTGTTAGATAACGAGTTATTTCTTATACCAAATTTAGGCAGATAGTTAGTTTCAGTTTGACAATTTCTTAACTTTTTCTAACTTAATATTTTAAGCCAGTTTTAACCAAAACATCAAATAAAAAACCTTAAACGCAACAATAAGTAACTGGGTTCCCCAGAAAAATGTTATTTTAACTCCAATTAAGTAATAGCTTATATAAGTCCCTCTTTGTAAGCGAACATGTTAAGTACTTATAAAACTCCCTCTTTGTAAGCGAACATGGTAAGTACTTGCCTCCAATGTCAACGCCATGTTAAAATAATGGGTTAAAATGCTAATGAATAAGATTTTTTTAAACTCATTTTAACTCATAACAAAGCAATGTTAGTTTTTGAAACACCGAAAAAGTGTCAAAAAGACATAAATTTTTGCAAAACCTCCAGATCTTAGTTGTAATTTTATTGGAAAAAACTACGAAAACATAGCTTTGGCCTTATTTTTCACCCTTGAGATACCAAAATTTTTAAAAGGTACATAGTGGACCTTAGCAATATCAAAATGTAGTTCTAACTCCGTTTTTTACCACTTACGGGAAAAATTTTCTAATAAGCTCCAGACAGTGCAGCGCTTGTTTTTTAGGTAAGAAAGTTAAGGAAGGTGTAATAGCTGCTAGCTGCTTCGAATAATTGATATGATTTGTTTGGCACATCGTAGTTTCTCAGTTCGGTCCATATAAGCCGACTGTTGTTTTCATCGATTACATCTCTCTTGTTAGGTAGTTGAGCTAGAATCACCTACACACAGTCAATGAATTAAAATTTCTTCCGGTATTTCAAAAAAAGTTAAAAAACATGTTTGAAAATATTTCGTTAAAAATCGAAAACAATAAAAATTAATCATGAACAAAAATAGTCATAAGAAACCAAATTTAATTAGAAAAAACCTGCTTTCCCAAACATCAAATAATTTAAACAGAAATCCTTTCATAGCTGTAACAATTAAAAAGTCCTTCTGTTTGTAATATGAAGAAAAATATTTTTAGTTTTTCTTATTTTTTGTTTTTATTGTCTTAATTTTAATTCCTTGTCATTCATTGGACAAATGTCTTACCAGTAATCGCGTTTTCTTTTCGAAATTTATTATATACTTTCATTCGTTCGCCTTTTATTTTCTTTATTTAAAACAAATGCAGCAGCCTTCCCATTAATACTCGTAGAGAATACATTAAACTCGTAGAACACTTAAATATTATTTTCGTGACGGTCATTTCATTTATAGTCTTAAGCACCAATATTATTTGGTATTTCTACGGAGTTTATATTCAAATTAAAATGTCTTTTCCTAAATTTAGCTGGTTTCTCCTCACCCCCTCAAACACTGGCCTAAGTAGCGTAAAGTAAAGAAGTATCAGGCATTAAAGGCGTAAGTTATTCAGCGAAGTGAATGGGTTATTGCTATTTATATTGTCTTTGGAAAAAAAGGAATAAAAAAACTTGAATGATACCAATTTGAATGGGATTAATTTATGTTTATTTATTTGAAGATATTCTATTCTAGGCTTTTGATTGTAATTAGAATCTCATTTTTGAATTCAATGTTTTGGAAAATTTATATTTTCCTTAATAACTTAAGATTGGAGATTAAAGGACTTGAGTAAAAATTTAAGAGTAATATAATTTTGTTGTTATGTTGTGACTTGTGTTAGAATTATTATTAAGTTGAATGATTTAAAATAAAGTCAGTATTTGTTTCTTGATGCGAATGATAAGAGATAATTGTCTTTAATGAACGAAAATTAAATTATCGCGAAAACGAAAGGAATCATTAATTGGAATGTTGACCTTTGAAAGTCAAAATGATTTTGATTTGAATGAAAGAATTAAACTAGAAAAGAAACTTTACCAGTACGAAGTCAATTTAACTCAATTTGCTTTCAAAAGGTGGTGCCAGCTTTTCAATAAGTAGTCCTGCATCAGTGATAGGCAAAGCAGTGGGCGAAAATGGTTTTTTCTCGGAAGAAGTACAATATTTTTATAAAGGTATAACGCTAGTCACTGACTTATTCATTATCAAACAGCTCAAACGCAGGTACTCGGCCCGATTTATAGAGCCACTTAGACGGGATTTCGGGAAATGCGGAACCAAAGGGGGCAAAAGTGGGCCAAATAAGGGATAATCGAAATGTTAATATCTCTAAAACTGTACACGATAGAAAAAAAATTAAAAAAGTGTCGTATTTTATTAAAAAATTAGCGGACGCCTGTCTGTTAATTTTTCGAAGTTTTGGGCCCTAAGAGGTAGACAAATGGTAAAAAGTAATTTTGACAGTGCCTAGGTCCACTTTGTAGCCTCTGAACCAAAATAGTTGGAATTGCATTCGTTAGGCCTCAAAGAAATATGGATACGTGTACTTAAATTTTTTTAAATTTTGGACCCGAAAGGGTAAAAAAGGGTTAAAAAAAGGAAAAAAAATTTAAATTGGTACTTTTTGTCACTTTTTAACCAATAACGATAAAAACGTACTTCAAACGGCGTTCGACAGGCCTCAACAAAATATAAATATGTTTTTGATATTTTTTTAGAAACTTTAGACCATAAGGGAAAAAAGCATATTTTACATATTGGTACTTTTTAGGTACTTGTTGTAACTTTTTAACAAATAAAGATTGAAACTTAATTCAAATTGCGTTGGACATGTATCTAAAAGGTTTAAACAAATTTCTGAAAACATAATTCACATTGCATTCGACAGGCCTGAAAAAAATTTAAATATATTTTTAGCACTTTTTTAAAAATTTGAACTTTAAAGGTTAGAAAAACAGGGCACAAATTTGATATTGGTACTTTTAAAATACTTTTTGTGAATTCTAAACCAATAAAAGTAGAAACATAATTTAAATTGGTTCGTCAGGTCTCGAAAATTGCGAATAAAGTTTGGTAATCTTTTTGAAATTTCGTACTTTAAGAGGTACACTCAAAACTTCACCTAAATCAAGCTGCTTCGGTGTCAAAAGTATGGTGAGCACGGATTTTCTTAAACTGAGTAAGAAATTTCTTAAGGCAAGTACTATTTTTCTAGTACAAATTTCTTACTTTTAGCCACATTTAAGCCAAAAAAGGATTGATTCAAGGTTGAAACACGAAAAAAGGACGGGCTGCTCGTGCTGGAAGATGAAAAATATTTCTCATAAGATCCCGACGTTGAGTATTGGAACACTACTTAATTTTTAATTTTTAGTCAAATCAATAATAAGAAACACTAAGCCAAAGCTCCATAAATAAATGAAATTTTTATTTTTTTAAAACGACTATTTTGTGCGACTATTTTTGCTCTAAGCGACTTTTTGTGCAACTTTTTTTAATATTCTCAGCGGTCACTCTGGCAATCGGCTCAGACGTTACAGATCTTTGGCAGATGAAAAGCGAGTTTAGTCACTATGCGGCGCCTATTCGTTCTTATGATTTCACACGTTAACGATTACACGTGTACGAAAAAACAAGCAAACTTAGCCAATCTCAAATCAGCTTTCAACAAGGTACACACTAGCACTAGTACGGAATGTACAATAAGATTATAGGCTGCCTATCACTGCATTATATTTACTAAAAAGTGACAAAATCTGAGAAAAATATAAAATAAAAAAATTGGGACAGCCTAAGCTGAAATGGGCTAGTTACGACATGATCTTATGTAATGGATCATATTATTGCCAAACAAGAAACTCTTTTTAGCCGACTGGTGTTCGTGTATCAACGACTGTAAGTAGCTGTAACACTAATCTTTAATGGTGAACCATAAGTAATTTTTAAACTTCTTCTTTGTAAAGCAGAGAAGGGTGAAGAGATCCGGTCCTAGGACTTTAAAATAATATTAAATAGAGCACGTTATTTAACATACAATTGGATTACATTTAAAGTGGTCCTAGTAATTTATGGAATAGTCTCGTTATCAGTGGGTGGGATGTAAATGGATGTGGGAAAATTTTGTTTGGATATAAAAAAAGTTAGTAAAACCATGTAAATTTAAATATATGATAGGTATGGTTGCCTAACATGTGTCTCTTTGGTAATATCTGACTTATTTAAAGAAAGACTTAGGCGGCATAAACAGAGGGGCGTGGTACCTCCCATTCAACTAAAGAAATGTTTTATGGCAGATATGCGAACTGTTCCGAAATGTTTTAACAAAAAGCCTATAAGAGTTATGGCTCAAAATATATTCGTTTGATAGAGTATAAGACCATTTAGGTTTCTCGCAAGGCCTTTCAAATTTTGTTCCAAAAAATACACCGATTGTTACAATATAAGTTTGCGACCTCAGGTGTAAACAGCACCTAACCAATTTTAATCAAACAGAATTTCTACAAGAACTATTCTGAAATATTTAGGGTGCATGGTAATTTTAAAAACAAGTTGCAATTTGCTGAAATGTCTACATTTATATACCTACAACCAAATTGTATTGAAATTTCTAATTATCTTAAAGCGAAAAATCACTTTTAACTTATAAATTTTTCTCTAATGCTTATAACCTAAGGTTTCCCAAAAAAAATCTTGATTTATTACCTTAAACTTACTTGAGTATTAGCAAAAAAAATATTTTAAAAAGGGGTTTTCCGCAAAAAGTAATAATAAGTGACCAATTTGTATCGATTTTAGTGCAACGATAAGAAATAAAATTTATAAATAAATAAAAGGCTTAACAATTTCAACAAATATCTTCTTAACATAATTTAGTATTATTATTCTATTTGCCATGTCATATTTTCTTTACATTTCCAAAAAATATAATCTAAGCTCTGTCCATTTAATATAAAAAAGAACAAAAACATGCAGCATAAATAAGAAAAAGCAAATCTGATAAACATTTTTATTTGCTGCTTATATTCTAAATTGCCAAGACAATCATATACTAGATTGGTCAAGTCTGACATCCACCCCACCCCTCTTACTAACAAGATGTTAACGAAAAAAATAAGCACCCGTGTCTTATATCAGTTGATACGAGAGCTTTAATATCTATTAAAAAACAACAGTTTTAGTTTTTTTACGTTGCCTTCAAGCCGATTTTTTTGAATAGTTTTATAAGCTCAAAGAGGGCAGTTGTAGAAAAGGTGTGTAGTGTAGGCGACATTAAGTTTCCCTATATATTTTTATAGCAAAAGTATTTACGTAATATGTGTATGTCCTGGTAGATTATTTAGCATTGAGCATTTCAGTCTGTTGGTGCTAGAAATTACTTTCTGAAAGGCTCTTGTGTTGTCTTGTATTGTCCTTCTCATCCCTCTACTCCTTTTTTCTTCACTTTTTTACTTCATTCCTTTCCATTTCTATTTCTTCTTTTTCCTTTAAAAGTTCCATAGATTTTGAAAAACCTAAAGATTAAACGCCTTTGCCTAGTGATTTGGAGAGATGCTGAATCCTCAGAAACCGTTCGCCACTTACCCTGTCAAAGGATTCTGACAGGATAACAGCTTATCCTGCAACTTTTTAAAAATATTTATGGAGCAAAGAAAGCTAAAGTTTTTAAAACAAGCATAGTTAAAATCAAAGGCCAAATCCTTCTTCTTCCTGTTGTTATCATATCATAATCTCTATCATCGACAGGATAGAGTGCCAAGTAACAGGTTCTTTTTTCAGAACTAAAAAAAATAGGCAAAAGTAGGTCCAATGGTGAGCGATGACATGACCAAGCTAATGCTTGCAGCTGCCAGGCAAATGTTGCGAATAAGGAAAGGGGACATTATGAAGTCTGGTAAATGCAGTAATAAAATAATGATGCTAGCATCGACGTAAGGAAAAGAGCAATTCAAAACACAGTTCGCTTTTCTCATCTGTATTAACATTGTATATAAGATCGATCGAACCGTGAGCTGTATAACCTGTATTGCTTCTACCTTAAATTATTTATTAGCGTTAAATTTTGTTTTAAGGTGAAAAATAAAATTATATTTCTAACACACCTGCACGTTCAATGTAGCGCATAATAAAAGTCAAAACCGATTGCTACAAACAATTACCCGACTTTGGCTGCACGAAAAAAGGACTTTAGTTACAAAGTGAATGACCTTTTTCTATTTACTTTTGGCCATTGGTTCGTGGCTACTTCTTAGAATACTAAAGGTATACGCAAGGGCCTTTAATAAAGGCCTTTAACTCAAAAGCAAACTTCATCAATTTTTAATATATTTGTGCATAAAAAGCCTAAAATATCTATATGCAAAAAACATATATGTATATGAAGCTGCTCGCAGACTGCAGCCTTGTCGCAGTAAGGGTGCCTAGTAGAGGCAATGACTCTGAGGGCAATACCTGCAATAGCCGAAACTATCAATGATTACTGAAACTGGAATAAATAAAAATAGAAATATTCAACGCTTTCCTTTGATAACGACCATCGGAATGAAAACAAAAAAAAGATCCGGAACCTGGAATATTCATATTCTAAATTACGCAACAAGACTCTCACAATTTGAGGAGGAATTTCTTAGACTATACTTGCTTCTCCTGTGACTTAGCAAAGTACTGGCGATATTCAAATCCGTGGCCAGAACTTAAACCTGTGCTATCCTCCAACTGATTTGGCAGGTCCCTAAGTTAAAGAGAATTTTTATGACAATCTGTACAATGTATAAAATAGCTGTACACATGGTGAAACTAAACTACTAACGGACGACTTTAAATCGAAAATTGGAGTAGACAGACAACGGAAAGCACTTTTACAAAGGAAGCAATACAACACACCTGACAATTGGTGCAAGCCTTTTTCCGCAAAAAAACTAAACAAAATCACCTGGGTCTCACGAGGCAATGTAACATAAAACCAAGTCGACAACATCGCTATCAGCAAAATGAGTCAAATACGAAAAAAGTGCAGAGATGGCGAGCTACCACCACCTGCTTATCAGTGTGTTTAAATTAAAACTTAATGCAGCAAACACAGCCCTGATTCACAAAAGACCCAAATGTGAAGGCGCTTAGCTTGATTATCTGCGCCCACTTGGTCAATACAAATCATCTATACACCAAAGATTTCCTATTTTTCCAGCTGAGCTAAAGAAAGGGCTAAAATCGCTCATACTGATGCTGCTTAGCAAGCTGTCGATGTCCACAGAAGAAGAAACAAAACCTGTTTTCAGATCACACATGGAATCTAGTTCATGCTTGGAGACCTGCAAAAGGAAATATCAGCAAATTGATAACGTTCAGAGTTTATGCTACTTGGAAAGCTACAACAATCATGGCAGCCAACAATACTTAAAATGTAGGCTCTTTCAAAGCAAAATAGGGTTTTAGTACGCTAAGCAGCATTTAAATATTGGACTCCTAAACACCAATGTAAAATAAATCCTGCTGTATGGCAGTGAAAGCTGGAGTGTCTCCGCCGTCAACATTCAATGTCCGCCTTCCCCAATCGGTATCTTGGATAGATTTTTCCAAGGTTCTGGCCAAACTCTATCTCAAATATCAACCTGTGGCTTATCACCTAACAACTCCCAATTTTCGAAATAATTTTTTGCGAAAACATATATCTAGCCACCTATTCACACCTTGCGAAAACCGGCAAATAATAATACACGGAAAACTCTAGACTACAGCCCTAAATGAAGCCGAAGGCTAGGATGTCCACGAAATACCTGGAGAAGATTATTCGATTCTAAGCTTGGAAGATATCGAGAGAGTTGAAACGAAATTAAAAAGCCAGCATTAGGTCGAATCCAAAGGAATTAATTTTCTACAGCCCTGTGCACCTTCTAGGAATTAAATGGCTTAAATATAAAATATACAAAAAAAATTTTTAAAAATTTAAAAATTTTTTTCTAAGGTTTTTATCTTAATATGCCACAAAAGGGCCCTCTATAAAAGCGCCTTAGTCCAAGTGCCTGCAAGAGAAAGAAAAACCCGAATCATATGAACGTAGTGTGGGTTTGTAAGCATAAATATATTTTTATCTATAAGCTGCTTGTATCAATAAAAATTCGATTATATTCGTACATAGGATTTTCTTTATTTATTTTTTCTTTGTAAATTATTTGTATAAATGTACAACATACAAACAAGTATACAAAGTCCTTACATCCTTATTTGCTCTGATGGGGGATATTCTTATAGTTTGAAGAAAAAAAAAAGAAATATGATTTATCGCTGACTTGTAAGCAGGTTATCAACATATCACATGTGAAGAGTTTGTTTTTAAACAGGATAATATTTATTTCTTGATGTTCTTTGAATTGAAAGTAGCTTTATAGTTTTAAGCATTTTTTTTCTTACCCTCTCGCTTGGTGGGGGAAGGGATGTAGTTAAGTGTATAATATTTAATTCAAAGCAAAAAACTAAAAGTTAAAGTCCTAGTTAATTGACCAATATTAAGTCCTTTTTATTGATGATAAAAATAAAAATGGTAAAAAATTGTGTGCAATTCAATTGCTACAGTATCTAGTAGTTTGAACATAAAGTATTTTATTTAGAGATTTTAAACAAATAAGTTTGAAGGAAAATAGTAAAAATAAGCCTGTGTTTGTTAAAAAACTTTATCATTGTTTCTTTGACGTAATACATATATACAAATTAAACGTTTACGACAAATTTAAATAATATCGAAAGCATCTTGTGGAAATATTATTTGGGATTTGATTCCAAAGATTTTCTGAAGTCTACCGATTATTTGGTGTAAGAACAAATGAAATGCATATATAAATAAACAAGTAAAAGCGCTATATTCAGTTGTGCCGGATTTTATACACCCTTGACATTGGTATTTTTATATACCCAGCCCAGTGACGTTCCTTCTAATGTGCTCAGGTGTTCTCTGCACAGCCTAAAATATTTACGTCTATTTAGGTTTTTTTGTAATTATTAAATATTAAGAATTCTTTATTATTGGCTTTACAATTTATATATACATAAATAAGTGGAAGTGAAATAAGTGTATACACACATACATACATATGTATGTATATTGAACCAACATTTTATTTTCATCTTGCATATGGACAATAACAATAATAAAAAAGCAAAATGTTTGATAGCAAACATAAAAAGAAAACAACACACAATTAAAATCTACTAGTTGTTCTTCAAATATAAGAGCACCAATTTACTAAAGAAACAAAACACTTCATGAAAAAAATTTAGATCACCTATACAAGTAAAGCGTTCGCCAATTTAACCAGCACGAAGTGGCTTGGTTGCTGTAGGTTTGAAACTTTTCTTTTTTTTTTGAAAACACAACAGAAAATAAAGCCGCGGGTATTTCAGTTGTTCTTCAAACTTAAGCGCACTCATTTAACAAGGAAAAGCAAAAAATTAAAAAAAAAAAGTACCACAATTTATATGCAGCGAGGGTGCGCTAAGTAAGTGAGCACCTGCTTGATTGTTTCTTATTTCAAACTTTATGTTTGAGTTGTGTGTTGCAAAGAATAAGTAAATGTGTGAATCATTGTTGCCAGCCCACAGCTTAGGTTACACTTTCCAAAAGTGAAAAATACCCAATTTTAATGATAAAGAACATAAAAAAAATATATTTAAAAATAGCTCAAGTCTATCGGCTGTATTCATAATAACTATTGCAGTTCTATTAGAGGGGTATTTGAATGATATATATGGAATAATTGCCAAATAAACCCTTAATAAACCTACAATAATTATTATAAATACAGGCATGTGTTTTTTTTAACATAATTATGTTTAAATTTACAACAAAAACCCCCAGTTCATAAAACGTTTGCACAACAAATAATACAAGTTCTTATGTATGCCCAATTTTTAGTGTTAGTAAAAAAAACTTTTTAATTTAGCCAAAGGTGGCAACAATGGTGTGTATGAAGTTATGTGAGTGTGAGGAACTTCAACTTGTGTTGTTTAAGTCATAAATTCTTCATTTTATGAATAACATTGACGAAGAGCAGACGTTAATTTTAAAATGGAATGTAATTGCGTAATTGAGAGTTTATTAAACAAACCCTTTTCGCAATTAAAAACTGAAGAAAAATCCAATTTTATTTCAAAAGGTAGACCAACACCACCTTTGCCAAATCTCACTTGCACAGTTAATTCAAAAAACCGGACTTTTACTAGGCACTTTTTTGTGTCTAGTTATAAAGAAAAATCTTGGCTATGCGGTTGTCCCGTTATAAATAAGTTATTTTGTTGGAACTGTTTGCTTTTTGCCAAAAATAGCGAAAAGGGTGTTTGGACTGCAGGTTATAATGACTTAAATCATTTAACATCGGCAATGACAAAACATCAAATGAGTCAAGCACATATTAATAACAGCATATCCTTAAAAACATTTGGAGATGTGCGCGTTGATTTTTTACTTGATGAACAAAAACGAATTTCAGTTTCAAGACATAATGAACAAGTTTCAGAAAACCGTCAAGTAATTCAACGACTTGTAGATACTGTATGCTTTTTAGGTACACAAGAGCTAGCTTTTAGAGCCAACGATGAAACTGAGAAATCAGAAAATAGAGGGAATTATATTGAATTACTGCACCTAATTGCCAAATATGACAGCAAACTAGATCGTCATTTATCTTCATCACAATATTTCAAGGGCACTTCTAACCACATTCAGAATGACTTGATTAATGCAATTGGTACTGTAGTTTTAAATAATATTGATATAGAGATTAACAAAGCTACGTTTGTTTCTGCAATGTTAGATGAAACAACAGATATAAATAAAAAGTCCCAATTGTCGTTCGTTTTTAGATACGTTGATTGCAAAGGTATTGTGAGGGAGAGATTTTATAAGTATTTGGATGTAAGTGATGGTCGTACAGCCAAAGCCATTTCTGAAAAGCTTATTGACTTAATAAAAAGTAAGAATTGGGGAGCAAAACTAATAGCTCAGACTTACGATGGTGCACCTGTTATGTCAAGTGATTTAAATGGTACTCAGGCTAAGGTTAGAGAGGTGTTCCCAAGTGCTATGTTTATACACTGCAATGCACATGTTTTAAATCTAGTCCTTTCACAATCAGTAAGCTATATTCAAGAAGTGAACATATTTTTTACCACTTTGAACGGATTGTCAGCATATTTCTCCCACTCAACTAAGAGATCTCAATTTTTTGATCAGGTTCTAAAACGGAGACTTCCTACTATTGCTACCACGAGATGGAATTATTCATCTCGACTTGTTAATATAGTTTTTGCATACCGTCTTGATCTCATATTATTATTTGAGGAGATAATAGATGATCCAGACACTTGGGGCGCGGATGCGATTCAAGCTAGAGGATTTCTTCAGTTTTTAAGCACTTTCAACACAGTTTTCATGTTGGAAACGTTTCATGACATATTTGCATCTACTGACATTCTATTTAATGTTCTTCAAACGAAATCATTAGATATTCAATATTGTTTTGAACACATAAAAATAACTAAAGAAAAAATATTGGAGTACAAGTCAAAGTTTGATGACCTTTTTAGTCGGACAAAAAGCTGTGCTTGTGCAATTTTCAAGCGGGGTGAAAGTTCAGATGGTTTCCAATTACGATACAAGTCCTTATTTAATAAAGTAATTGATACTTTATTCACTCAAATGGATACCAGGTTTAGATCTTTTGAAAATATGAAATTTATGGAGCTATTAAATTCAAAGAGATATATTGATTACCAAAGTGCATTTCCCCATGAAGCTTTCGAAAGTCTTCAGAAATCCTACGGATTGTTTTTTGATTTTATTAAACTCAAAAATGAATTAGTTGTATATTATTCGCATTTACAGTTCCGTGAAATATTTATTAAAGATATTCCTGGAACCTTAATATATTTAGATTTAAGAGACACCTTTTCTGAAATTTTCAATTTGAGCACATTAATACTAACAATTCCTGCATCAACCAGTTCCGTAGAAAGATCCTTTTCCGCTCTTAAAAGAATTAAGACTTATTCACGAAACCAAATGCATGAAGAAAGATTGTCTGAATTGGCAATTATTTCAATTGAAAAACAATTTCTTAAAAGCCTAAAAACAAAAAATTCTTTTTATGATGAAGTAATCGAAACTTTTGTAAAAAAAACTCGGCGTATTGAACTTACATATAAGTAAAAATATTATAAAAAAAAAATAAAACCCAAAAAAATAAATAAAAATAAATTAATGTGCTGTTTCTACAAGCCAATTGAGTGATTGTCTTGGACGATTTATGTGTATTTTGTTTGTGTTACAATAACAAAATACACATAAATTGTCTAAGACAATTACTCAATTGGCTTGTAGAAACAGCACATAAATTAAAAAAAATATATAAAAAATCAAAAAAACTTAAAACAAAAAAAAATACAAAAAACAAAAAAACTCAAAACAAAAAAATATTAATTAAATAAAATGGGACCTTTGTCTATCACGTCCTTGTCGTGGTCCTGGAAAAACCGAGTATAGACGTTATATAAAAGTTCAAAAGTAGGAGAGAACACCTTGACAAAAACCTCACGGCACGTCACTGACCCAGCCATATGATCTAGCCGAGCTATTTGGGACTGCAAATATTATAATAAAAATATCTTGTGCCGGGTTTGGAGTTGAAAGCAATCCTTGTGTTTGAAATAGAAAACTTTAGACAATTTTAACTTTTATAAGTATGTAAAATAGTTTTTAAAGTTTTCGACTTTATTCGTATTAAAAGTTTAGTAAAAGATGTGTATATCCCTGCTCCTATCCATATAATTATCCTCCAAGATGTAGGCTTTATTGCCTTATTAGGTGTTGTAAAATATTTTAAATCGATAGCTGTTAGAGCTCCTGGAAGATAGCGTATCGAAAATTTCATAAAAATTGTTTATTTTTATGGGGGCTGCCCCTTCCCCTTCTTCTATCTAAATATTTTTTTCTAAAATTAAGTTTTATTGTCCAATTACTTTTTGTAGAATAGTTTAAGTCGATAGCTGTTATAGCTTCCGAGATACTGCGTATCGAAAATTTGCCAAAAATTGTAATTTTTTTTGGGACTACCCTTCCCCTGCTCCTAACCAAATATTTTTTCGAAAATGTCGGCATTATTGTAAAGTTACTTCTTGCAGAACATTTGAATTTTATAGCTGTTATAGTTTCCCAGATTAACAAATGAAATATTTCACAAAAATTGTGCAATTGTAGGGAAAACACCATTTCCCCTGATCATTTCTGAAAAAATGTTTCCCCAATTTAGGCCTCTATCTTCAAAGTATCCGCGTCAAGTTTTGTGGCAAGAGTGACTATATTTACTGAGATATAAAGGGATATATGCACGGATTTTGTCCGTCAGTAGTTAACCGATTTTGCTGATTCCAAATAGCGGTTATCTTAGGGTATGTCTAATTGCTTGATATCATAACCATTTCTGAGCAACTTTATTTAAACAATGAAACTTGATTTCAAAAGACACATAGAAGGACAGACGGACATGGCTATATCGACTTCTCTATCTATAAGGATCCATAATATACATATACTTAATGAAGTCTTAGGTGAATATTGTAGAAACGGAATGACAAACTGATATATACCCTTATCACTATGTTTTGGAAAATGGCGTTAAACGAAAGGCTTTTGTTTGTTTTGTTGGCTTTTTGAAAGTACTCTTGAATGCTTGGATTGTTATTAGTAATTCTCAATAAGTTTATTAAAGTAATTATATAAAGGAAAAAATATTCATGAGGTTTTTCAAGAATTTGGTTGAAGATTACTGACGATTTGGTATATGAACTAATGAAGTTCATATAAACAATCGTTAGCTAAAAAAAACAGTATAAATACATTATTAACGTTCAAAATATATTTCTAAAATTTTTAAAAACTTTAAACCAAGTTTTCAATGTTTTTTTTTCTGTACACATTTTCATATAGAAGAATCAACACTTGGTGATCTATTAAATGTGGTAACGTGCTGTGCCTGTAATGTAGTCACACCACCTGACAGATGTATCGATTTCTAGAACTAATGCTAAGGGAAAGGCTCGGAGTACAGGTCCAACAGTGGGTAAGAGGTATGTCAGCGGGTAATTTAACTTACACCTTGATATTTAGTACATTCCTGCAAAGAAATGCATGTCTTTTGACTTTGAGGACAGGATATTCGCAGAGGATGTTACTAATCATTTACTTTTAACCATCCAGATTGAAAAATATTATGCTAAATATTTAAACTCAATGTCCACAAAGGATGTCATTGTATTAGTTTAGGGAATACGTATCGTTGTTAACAAAAATGCTTTAAGTAAAAGAAACGTGGGTGCATTTTTGTTCGTTTATTTCAATACCCCAAAAATAAGCCCATTTTTCTCTTCGGGCAACGTGATGTTGCAGTTGTTTTGAGGCCTTTTTAGGGTCTTTTTGAATACTGATAAATGCGGTATCATGAGAAAATGTTGACGTGTGTGTAAGATTGTTTGTTGGCATGTCTGCTGTGTAAAGCAAATACAGAATTGGACCTAATATACTCCCTTGAGGTACACCATTCCCTTTTGGTTGAAAACAACTTAAATGGTTACCCTCTTTGATCATCAATTGTCGACCGTTTATATACTTTTCTAATAGGTTAAAAATATTGGCTGGAAGGTTAAGCCTTCATGCCATACTTTATCGATAGCTTGAGAGACATCGATGAAAAGAGCGGAGCATTACCTATTTCCCCAAAGGCTTTTCTTATAACCAGTACCAATCTGTGGGTTTGTTTGATGGTACTATATTGACTCCGAAAGCCAAATTGGCAATCTGGAATACAGTTAATATCATTCAAGATCGGGGTTAGCTCTCTCTTAAGCAATTTTGAAAAAGTTTAGACAAAATAGGTAACATAGGCCTGTAAGACTCTACCTTTGAGGGATCTTTTCCTGGTTTAATGAATCATATTTTTTAAGGCAGCTTTCCACACTGCCGGAAAATGTTCGAGTCGTAATATGGCGTCAAATATAAAAAGATTTTTTCTTTTTGCTTTGCAGGGCATCTTAAAGCTTTTTTTTGTTTATTCCGTCAACGCCAGAAACTTTAAAAGCATTTTGGTGCTTGTTTCGCCGAAGCCAGGACCTTTTTTAGCATTTCAATTATCGATATACTTTGATATTTGTCTTTGTTATATTTGTTTTATTAGATAAACTTAGAATTGATCTCAAGGAGCTTCGATTCCCTGCGCGTGGTCTCTAATTTCTGACACCAAACTTAGAGATTTCTTTCCCCACTTGATTCTTCCATCGGAGTTTCGGTCTTCTTTTTCTGCCATCACCAGGTTCGCATTCAAATGACTTACTAGTTGGAGCATCTTCATTTATTCCCACATCTTTGCTAACGTAAACGTTGAGTTTTGATATGTGTAACTATGTATGTCAGTGTCGGCAAACAACTCGTACAGCTCAAAGTTCATAGGACACCGGTATTCTCCGTCAACGCAGATTGGTCCATAGATTTTCCAAAAAATCTTCCTCTCGAAAACTCCAAGCACTGCCTCATCTGATTTCGCAAGCACCCATGCTTTAGAACAATATACATATAAGCACCGGTAGTACCAGTGGCTTGTAGAGAGCGATTTTTGTGTGTCGGGAGGTGAATTTGCTTTTAAGCCGCTTAGTTAATCCAAAGTAGCATCTATTGGCCCATATTGTTGTCCTTTCTATCTCAAAACTGATGTTGTTTGTTTTGTGTAAGGTAATGCCGAGGTAGATAAAATCGTTAACTATTTTGAAATTGTAGTTTTCAACTTCCACTGCCTGCCCAAGTCTACTAGATGCCTTGTGCTTTGACACCAGCAGCTTTGTTTTATCTGCATTTTCTGCCAGACACACTTTATCTCATTATTTCTCGACTTATTCAAAGATGGAAGTTACTGTTCGCAACGCTCGCCCCATGAAGTCGATATCGTATGCGTAAGCATATGACATGTGCTGTTTTGTGAATAGTGTTCACAATTTCATATTTGCGTCTCGTATAACCTTTTCTAAGAGGATGTTAAAAAGATCACACAAAAGGCCGTCTCCTTCTCTGAAACCTCGTTTGGAATTTAAGAGCTCAGAAATATTCCTGCCTTTCTTAACTGAGGATTGTGTATCAGTTAACGTCAGCCTGCAGAGTCGCACCAGTTTCGCAAGGATACCAAACTCAGACATAGCTTGATAAACCTTTGAACGTAGGGGGCTTTGGAAAGCGGCCTTATGAAAACAAATAGATGTTATGTGTCGATCTATCTTTCTTGGGTCTTTTCTAGGATTTGGCGTAGTGTGTATATCTGGTCGGGGGAGGAATTGCCAGGTTTAAGGCCGCATTATTATGGTCCAGTTATCTCGTCGATTTTTAATTTTAATCTTTCACAGAATACTTTTGTCTTTGGTTTTGTTATTAGCAAAAAAGTGAACAAAGGTAAGTCAAAAATTTTAATTTTAATTTTTCATGTCAAACATCTCTCGAACTGAAATTGATCTAAAGAAACGGAATTTTTCAATGCCTCTTTATCTAACTATTTTAAAATTGTACTTGCATTTAAACAAAACGTCTTGCATTCTCGAAATAACCGCCAATTTACTTTGAAAGTGGCACGACAAAAGTATACCAAGTACAGATTATTGGTGCCATGGGAAATGGGGGAGAATAATGTAAAATAACACAAATATTCAACTTCTTTCCTTACACTTGCGGCCACGCATTTTGCTTTCGTTGAATTTAGCGCTCCCTCTTTTTGTAAACAACCTGTGTCAACCGTTAAAAAAGCACAATGAAAATAAAACAGAAATTAAAATGCTCTTTTCAACAACGACGGGAATTGTTTTGTCTAAAAATGTGAATGAATATCCTAAAATGTTCCAAAACAAAGTTCATAATTGCAGCCAAATTTTATTAACTTGAATTACTGGGTTCTTGCAATTTACTTTTCCTTATGAGGTTAATATTTAAAAATATTTCTGCTTACGATTTTCACTATTTTAACTGAACCTTAAACAATTAACCGTAGGCATAGGTAAAAAAATTTGCAAAGTAAAGAGTCCTGAAAACTAGAGAATATCACCTTTATTGATTACTTACTTCATTACTGTACGATGCCAAGAATATATATCCGTCGATGTAAATAAAACAACGAAAATTAGAAAAAAGTAGGACGACTACAAGAATTTTCGAAGCAAGTACAAGGGCTGCCGGAAAACCCCTAAAAAAGTTGACTGTGTCCGGTCATAAAAGGACAGATAGCTTGTGCCCATTGCAGCTGACAAAACTTTATCCAAAACAGTACTAAACTGTAACGGAGGCAACACACAACCCTGTTCATGGTACAAAGAATAAGGTATACTTGTTCACGCAGCTGATTATCAGCTGTTTTATGTTCATTTGTCAAAATTGTTGTTATTTATTTACAAATGAAGCGTACTGCAAAAGCGGTATATTTTTGAAGAAATTCAATTTATTACCATTTTAAGGGCTTGCAAACCATAATTTGCATTTAAACTATAAATATAAGAATAAATAATTGTAAAATAGGTCTAAAACTTTTAAAAAAATGTAGTAATTCCTTGCAAAATGCATTGCAATTTAATGCTACACAATTTATGTACACATGTTCACGCCATGGATGGAAATGTTGATATTATTAAATTTTCTCCTTGTTTCAACTTGGTATTGATACTGCATAGTAAACTATGTATGTATATAATGAAATAACCATTTAAATATATGTATTGTAAAAAGTCGATTGTTAAAAATTTTGCCTTGGATTGCATTTATGTAAGTCAAAAGAGTACATATAATAAAAAAGGTTTAAAGGAAAACATAATTAAATTAATAAAAGTATTTAAAAGGTCAATATGTACATATTTGTAAAATCGCGTTTGTTAAAAATTTGACTTTTATCAGAACGTAAGTATACAAGCCGAAAATATTAGATATTAATATAATAATTCCACCATTTACACAGTGATAAGGGTATATATCAGTTTGTCATTCCGTTTGTAATTTCTACAATATTCACTTAATACCTTATATTCTGGACCCTTATAGATAGGGAAGTCGTCTGTGCGTCTGTTGAAATCAAGTTTCTGGACTCAAATAAAGTCACACATTAAACGTTTTGATATCAAACAATCAAAAATATCTCAGAGTCAATCGCTATTTAAAAACAGCGAAGTTGGTTCACAAATTTAATAAATATTTTATGTGCTATATCTCGAAAGCTATAATAGCTATCGACTTCAAAAGTTCTAAAAAAAAGTAATTGGACAATAAGACCTACATATAGAGAAAAACATTTTGGATAGGAGCAGGAGAAGGGGTAACCTCCATGCAGATTAACAATTTTTATTAATTTTCGTTACGCTACTTCAAATGTTCTACAGAACGAAATAACTCGGCTGGATCAGATGGCTGGGTAAATAAAAAGACCAATGTAGAGGTAATTTAAGATTATGCACAGCCGAATATAGCGCCCTTGTTAAAGTTTAAAATTATTTGTATATGTAAGTTAGTACATGACCTAATTGAGAAAAGGCAACGTTTTAAAATATTTACACAACAAAAAACATGCAACTCCCTTGCCTGAAATGCGCGGGTTTTTTGACAACTGAAAATATTTTACACAAACAAATCGCATGTTGTTTTTTTTGAAAATTGTTGTTGCAGTAATGAGTTTACCTTGTTTCTTGTACCATGACCCTGTTTTTATATTTATTTTTTAACCCAAACCAAATAAGTTCACCTAAAATTGAAAAACTAATTTAATTTTTACAAATTTATAACTGAATCTATTTTAGGCTTAAAAAGCTCCCTTAATTGATATAACCTAATAATTAATATATATTTCCGCTTTGTTTATGGAAGTGAATTATCACTGTCAAAAATGCTTTAACTTAAGTAACCATATTGAAAATTTTCATACATACATACATAAATATACTCTGCAATATTGTTGTACTTGTCTTTAACCCTTAAACAACTTCCGTCACCCACGAACACTCAACATGTGCAATCATCAAACTGTAATCATTTACAGGCACTTATACTTTTAATAATAACAATAAAGATATGACAAAGACGTAGAGTAAGAATATGTATTTATTAAATAAATTTTTTCTTTAAAACGCCTTTTAACCATTAACTCAATTATTACAACCTACTTACACAATGTAGAAATCGTAAAAAAAAATTTAACTCTTTGGAGTAAGGATCTTAAGCAGTAGTAATAGTCAACCTAACTTCTTATTACCGTTGAAGCATGTTACATACAAAAGTACATTAAAGCAGTAAATACATACATATAAACAATTATGTTTAGAAATCTGAATGTGAAAAAAATATGACACAAGATGTCAGGCATGTTGGCAGCTGTTAACTAGATACTTAACACCATGCAACCCTTTTGCATTTGCTCTCTAGGTCTTTAGCTCTTCCATCAAACTGATATCACCCAGCCAAACAATGACAGGATGATGATGTTAAAGTAACAAAACATAACAAAAAAAAACTCCAAATAACAAACAACAGGAATAAAATAAAGTAAAGTAGAGAGTTAAAAAAAGGATGTTGAGAGCACAAGGTTTAGAAAGGATTGTTACTTAATACACTCTGTGTTTTTCTTTTGTGCGTCCTTATTGACTTGTATCTTGATAAGATTAATCAAATTTTCATAACATTAAAGATGAAGAACACGAGGCGCAAAAAAAACTTAATGAATAAAACAAAGGAAAATATTAAGTAGCTAGAAATATGCAGTACCACACACAGCTTAATTAGGGGTATTCTCGTTTAACGTATAAATCTAAGACGACCATTCATTCTCCTCAACAATACTTTAACTATGTCAAACAGAAAACCTCTTAGAAAATTGTAAAAAAGCTCACAGCTTATTGTGCTGTCGATGCCACACCTTGACAAAAAAATACACTTCAAGAAATACAACTCTGATCGCACGAAAAAAAATACTGTTTACTTAAATTTTTTTTATGTTTTTATAAAAAAATAGGCTTTTAACAAAATGGGATAATGAATTCTGGCATTTAAAGAAAAGAAATATTAACAAAACATTAATTATCAATTGCCTTATTAGCAGGGTAGGAAAAAATTCCACTCGCGAGCGTAATTTTAATTATAATTCTCGTTTTTGGAATTGTTATCGCGAGTTTAAAATTAAAGTTGCGAGTGGAATTTTTATTTTAAGATCTTTGTTTTTTTCTCGTCTCGCGAGTCGAAATCTATTTATAAATCTCGTTTTAAAAATTGTTCTCGCGAGTTTAAAATTGAAGTTGTGAATAGAATTCTATTTTAAGATCGTGAAGTTGAAAATTCAATTCGCGATGCGAACGTAATTTTTGTAAAAATTGTTCTCGTGAAGCTAAAAATAAAACCCAAAAAAAAAAATGTACAGATGCATATGTGTGTATGCGTTGTTATTGGTTTTGTTAATTTAGACTGTACAAAAGAATTGTAAGCAGGTATGTATGTGTTATATGTAGTTTATTAGGGGTTTTTTGGGTTTTTGTTATTGTTGATATGTATGTAAATGTAACAAGTATAATAAAAAATATAAAAACACTTAGATATTATTCGTTTGATTATTTGGCAATAAATAATTGATAATAAAGTCAGTGATGAATAAAATTTTATTTAATTTTAAATTACATAATTTTAAAATAAGTCATTATTTTTAAAATATGTGTTACTAAATTTCTTCAATATTTCTTTAATAAATACGCAAATAATAATTAAAGTACACAAGCATATAAACGTATGTTTTAAATTGTTAGCTAAACCTTGATTTTAATACAATTTTCTTAGTACTTTTGGCTCAAGTTATTCTATCCAAATTTGTTAACTACGATTAAATTAATTTTATACAACTGCTTATTAAAAATCCCTTATAATATTTTTTCTAATGTGACAGATATAAACGTACACGCAATCATATAAGCATTACAGAAAAAAAATCTTAATAACCAAAAACAAGCATCAACGTACCAATACACATGTACATACATGCACAAGAACATAAGTAAAGCATTCCAATCGTTCTTGTTGTGATCGCAAAAAGATTTTAATTTTTGTTTCTGTTGCGAGTTTAATTTATTAAACTCGCGAGTTCAATTGTAAATCTCGCGAGCAGAATCAAACATTTAAATTTCTCGAATTAATATCGCTCCGAAAACAATTTCTATTTTTAAATCTCGCGAGCTCAAATGTAAATCTCGCTCACAAGATTAAAATCTTTGAACATAATGAAACATTGAAATCTCTCAAATTAATATCGCTCGCGAGCGAGTTTTATTCGAGCGCTCTTCCTACCCTGCTTATTAGACTTAATACACTGTTAAACTGAATACCCCTACTCTATTTTGATTTAAAAGGTTTAAAAGGTTTTACAGCTATAAAATTTCAAACATAATTATTTAAGAAAAGCGTAAATAAAATTGGAATGAATATAAAATTATTAGTTAAAAGCTGGCTTTTAAGTGGTGTTTAAATCAATATATAGTTAAGATGAAAGTCTTCTAAATAAAATTTAATGCCCCCCCCCCCCCCCCCCCACTTTTGTAGCAAAAAAAAAAGGTTGAAAGCGAATGTAAAATTAGTAAATTGTGGAACAATTTCCAGAAATAAAAGTCGGAATCTTAGTATTGTTTTTCTTATTTTTGTATGTTATAGTTGACCTAATCTTTTATTGGATGATCAGCATCAACGTTGAAATGGGTGCTCTAAGTGACGTCGTTAGGGTGCACCTTATTTTTCGAAAGTGTGAAATATCACCGTAAGGCATGCCGCATCTATCCGAAGTTGTGCAACTCATGTAAAATTTTTGTGCTTGGTGCCGCCCAACTCTTTTAATGTTTCTTTCTGAGAAAGGCAATATTGTTATCGAGTTATAACTTTTTTTAATAAAATTGCTTTAAACAAAGGAAAAAGTTTTACATGTTTGCCTTTTTAAGATCAGTTTTTTTGACGTTTAAATAAAAATATTTTACTTTGAAATATTTGATGAAACGAAAGCAAGAAATTATTTTCTTAAAAAACATAGTGGACAAATTTTTAGACGCCTGTTTTTCATCAGATGAGTATTAAAAAATGTGTGTCTTATTTGACAAAACGATTTACCGGAATTACCTGCAGCCTAAAATATTTGTTCTATAATAGGCTCTAAAAATTCATGTGATTTTAAAAAAGTGCTAAAAAACTAAATGTCAACATCATCTCTAGAAAAAAAAGCACAAAAAATAAAAAATTTTAGCAACATATAAATATATGAATAAATTTATTATTTAAAAATATGTAAGCTAAAAACTCCAAAGCCTTATGCCATTTTCAATTATATGTATTAAAAAGTTTTAGGTGAAAAAAATTCTTAAAATAAATAGTCCTTAGTGCATTGGAAGGGTCATAAAAATCGTTAAAAAACGCCATAACTTAAAACAAGTGAGAACGCTATTTTAATCCATATTTTTATTTATGACTTGCTTGGTGTCTCATATTACCCTTTTAAGGTGACTACGGAGAAGTTGTGTGGGTTTTTCCCAAGATTTTTAAAACTATCTATGGCAGGCCCCTTAATATGTGAAGATAGGGGGCAAGTAACGAGTTGGACCAGTCTTAAATTTTACCTTTATAAGGGCACCTAAGAAGCTGTAGCTTTATTGCAATGTCCCAAACTTTGTTTGAGAGCTTCCTTAGGCGTTGGTGATAGGGGGGGGGGGGGTAATTAGGTTTTAGGAATATGTTTGAGAGGAGAAACTAATGGGGGTCAGCCGTACACTTAATTTCTCTTGGGCTGACTCTGGGAAAGTTATGGCTTTTTTAAATAATTTTTATAAATCTTGTGTGGCAGCCCCCCTAGGTGGGAAAGAAATGGGGTACGTATGTTGAAGGAATATGTTTAGGAAAAGAGTCGGTCCTGCTCTTTATTTCGCTAAGGCCGGCCTTAAGTAAGTTATGGGTGCTTATATATCACTATTATAAATTTTGTATGGTAAGTGGGGTTTTTTCCCGGGAGTTCCCGTCCCGGAAATTCCCGGGAAATTCATCAATTTTCATTTCCCGATTTTCCGGGAATTTTGTGCGGGAATCCCGGGACATACAAAACCACGCACTTCAAGTATTTTTGTAAAATATTCACAATCTTTTTTTACTTTTTTCTTATTTTCATATATATATTCATAAAAAAACTAAAGTATGTTAATTAAGGGCTTATTTGAGAGATGTATATGCGAATTGTCAAATAATCCTTAAAAAAGCCTACTATAATTATTATAAATAAGAGCGTAAATATGTAGCAAAATTGGATTTTTGCATAACGAAGACTTTCTCGCTATTGTCGTTCTACAGTGGTTGAAATTTATGCATATTTGCAATCAGGGTACACTTAGACAGGTAATATTAAGGGCCCAGCTGACTATAATAAATTTGACATTCGAACTTTTGAAATGTACATATAGTTTTTTATGAAATTTTTAATTTTTTTTTAAATTCCACCGTTCAAACACAAAAAGTTAATTCAGAAGGAAAAGTTTATGAATTCGCCTTGATAACCTGGTTATGTGTACCCTGGACTGAATTGTAAAGTTTTACTTTGATCTCTCTATATTTTTATTTTTTGAATTCGTAAGTTTTTTAAATGTATGTATTAATTTATATACATTTTTTTATTTAAAAGTAAAAACAGTTTTTTTATTAGTACAACCTGTAAATTATTATTTATTTGAAGAGCGGCATTCCCGGGAAATTAGTTTTTGATTTCCCGTTTCCAGGGAAGCAAAAAAGTCCGGGGAAAAACCCCTAATGGTAAGCCCGATGTGAGTCTGGGAACATGTTTGGGAGGAGAAACTAAAAGGTGCCCGGTATATATTTTAATCCTTTAAAGGCGACTCCGGGGAAGTTGTAGGGCTTTTAACCTAATTTTTTAAAATTATGTATGGCAACCTCGTCGGGGCTGCTGATAGGAGTTAAGTATGTTTTTCAAAAACGCTTGGAAGAAAAAATTAATTGCGGTCGGTCTTATATATGACCTTTGTGGGATCACCCTGAAAGCTGTCGGAACGATTAAAAAAATTTTAAAAATTAATGTTTGTATGGCAACACAAAAGTGTTCGTGAGAAAAAATTAATGGAGCTCGGTTGCACATTGCACCCGTGTAGTGGTAACTCCGGAGCAGTTGTAGAGGGTTTTTCCTATAAATTTGAGATAAATAAAAACAGGTAGTCGTTGTTGCTGGTGATTTTGCTGGATGTCAGTAGTGATTTACTTGCAAATGTTTCTTTATAGTCAGATACCACTCATTGGTCTATGCAACATCGGGGGCTTTAAAAAGTTTATTTTCACCATAACGCGGACAGACGGGCAGACGAACATCGCTTAATCGACTCCCCTATCTATAAGGACCAAGAAAATATATACGTTATGGGGTCGCAGATGGATACTAAAAAATAAGAAACGAAATGATAAACTTGTATGAACCTTTATCGCTTATGTGAAGGGTAAAAAAAACAAAATAAGATCATCAATTGATGGTTGGATTCAGATTCAGCTTACAGAAGTTGACTATAAATAATCTCAAGCGGATGAAAAGTTTTTTTATAAGGTGGCACCATGCAATTGTGCTAATTGTACATGAGTGACACAACTTCGGGGCGGAACCCGCACGACTTCCCCTTATGCAATCTTACTAAAATTTTTTCATATATATTAAACTACGGAGAATATTTCTGGGGGGAAATACGGTGCAATTTCGCACCCTAATACGTCATATATTTAAGCTTCAAAATACTTGCCATATTTGGAAAGCAGTTTCCTTAAGGAAAAATCGTTTAGGGTCAAGAGTAAGTATGTATTTCCCTTGAGACTGTTGTCACCATTTTAATAAAGTTTTTATCACAATTGAAAAATTCAATTTGTTACTTAAAAAGAAGGTATGCCTTCCAAGGATGGTATGTCTTAAACGCTTACACATTGAAGGCTGTGACGGGTATGACCTAACAAATTTTAGTTTTAAAGAAAAATGAAATTTTATTTTGTAAAATATTAAGGGGAACAAGCTAAATTATTTTGATTAATTTGATGGTTGAAAGTTTTTTTGACCACAGTAAAAATATATAACTTTTCCAAAGAATTACAAATTTTGCGCAAGAACTCTTAGAAACAAGGACAGGTCTGACATATTAATCGAAACGTAAAAAAAATCATTTCAGATTGTTCAGTATATGAAGAGATACATATGTATGTATACGCTTATTTTCTCCAGCTTAGATCGTTCTACGTTGAATTTCGCATGAGTTAAAAACACAGTATGTAAGCGAAAATATTAGCGCAAAGAATAATTTTAAATTCTATTTTTCGAACTTTGTTTTTAATATTTTTTTTGTATTTTATTTTTTTGAAAATATCCCTGTAGAAGCTTCTCATAATTTAAAAGCGAAATATTGGATAATAATAAAATAAAGTTAAAATAATACAAAAAAAAAAAACCACTGACTTCAAGCTCGATTAAATAAGTAAATATCAAAGAATAATCATTTTACTTAAACTCTATTCTATGTTTTGATTGTTTCATTACCATTTGAATATTTTGCACTTAACACTAATACCTTTTAATTTTGCCTTTAATTAGTTTTTTATTTCTTTGACAACCTTTTCTAAAATGTAAATCCTTTTTAAGACTTCATATAAAATTAGTTTCTTTAAGTTTTTTTTTTTTATTCTTATAAACTTTTCTACGTTTCTAAACATACAAATTCTTCGTCATCAACCACAATAGCAAATATGCTCAAAACTAAAATTGATGTTCGTTTTAAAATTCTAAGATAATTTTATTTTTAGAAAACAATTTTACAAAGAAATGAAACAAGTAATTTTTCTTGTATATATTTAAAGCGGGCTTGTGAATCTACTTAGAGTATATTGGTATGTTTTTACGACAGTGTTTTTAATGGCTTTCAGTTTTTTAAGGTTAAACAATCTGGTGGAATCTGGTAGAAAGCAGTTACTAACAAAACGAGATTTCAGACACTGATAGGTCGTTGCTAATTTTCGGAAATAGTAAAAAATAATTTTTAAGGCTCCTTATGCAAGTGAAATTGGCAACCGATACCGCTTAAATATCGTTTAAACTGGATTACCGGTATTGATACCGAAACCGAAATTATTTGTTTCATAAGTCTAAGAAATAATGTAAGTAGGAAAAACAATTTTTTTTTGGGTTAAAATAGTACCGCTTACTTCAATTTCCACAATTGCAACTCTGCTATTGTTTTGTTTCCTAAAACACAACTTATAAACGTGATTGCCGGTCCGAACACCAGCTTTTTACTGAACTCCCATCCTGAACGTTCGGTCGAGCTCTATTATACCGGTATACTGATAACGATATAATCAAAATACCGATATCGTTACCAACTCTTAAATTAAAATTCTAGTACCGACACCATTATTTGTTTTGGTAACCAACCTTGGATTTTATTATTTATTATTCTTTCTAGATAACATGTAAGTTAAAAAAGTGATGTTTACGGCCAAAAAACACTACTACGGCTCAAAGAGTACTGATGATGGAATTGCGTAGCTGCTTTCGAAAATGCATTCTACTCGGCTAGTAGCGGTAGAAAAACCTGCTTTTTAAAATGAAGTTTCTTTCAACATTAACGGAAAATATTAATTTCTTCTAATAAAAATAAATTAAATTATGAAATTTATCCAGAATAAAAAGCAAAAATTTGTCTTAAAATAATTAGTTCAACTAAAAATAAAAATAAACATATTAAGTCGAGATTTACACTCATCAAGTCCGACTCGTCAAGTCTTGATCTTCTAGGAGGGACGGGAAAAGAGAATAAATACAAGTGGGTACATACTTGACGTCAAAGTTGCTTTTTCCTCTTCTTTGTGCTACACAAAGAAGGCTTTTTGCTGTTATTTTGAATAAACTTGATGAAACGTGTATGAACGTACATAAATGCAGGTTCTAAGGAGAATTGAACAAATAATCGATCAAGTATATTTCATGTGCGTAAATCTCGACTAATTACAGATCAGCTGAGTTTGCATTTATTAAATCATATAAAACTAATTTAATAAATACATTATTTTTGTTGCATGTTTGTGTAATCAATTTTTTTTCGGATAACTTAACTTATTTTGTGTTTTTTCCACTGTGTTTCTATTCAACAAAGTGAGAGAATACTACACTTAGAAGAACTATTCTTATAGAAAAACCAAACCTCAAACATACATACATTTTAAAATGTAAGGATTTTCCTTTACCTTTTGAAATTTTAAATAGAAAAAGTTATAGCAACACTGTATTATTCTTCAAATGTTGTCTTTGGTAAAAACAAAAACTACCGCAAGTACAAAACACAATACATTAAAGTTTCAAAAGCAACCACACATACATACATAATATAAAAAAACACAATTCTCTTGAGAAGCTTTAAATTTGAATTAGTTAAACTTAGCTGCCATTTATTTGGGCCAGATTTGTTCACCCCAGGTTTTTTTAATCATATGGCAAGCTTAAATAACTCGTCATGAGAGGGTCCCGATAAAGGGTCTGGAAAATTCCCTGCCAGTTGAACCAGAGTAGTTAACATTTTGTTACCTTTAAAATAAAGTTTCCACTTGCTTTGAAGCATATGTCTGCAAGTATATGTATGCATGTGTGTATGTATGTATTTTAAACCATGTAATTGCATGGGTATCTGTGAACTAAGGTAAAACCGAAGAAAATAAAGACTTTGCAATCTTGACAACTACTTTCCGGTTGACAGGCAATTTTCACTTTAAGATAAATACTTTTGTCTGCTATATTTGTAAACTTATATGCGAACTTCTTTTTCTGTTAAGAATTTAATAAAAAATTATTTTAAAAGACACAAATGTTTTTTTTATTAAAGAAAAGGAAAAAAAAATTAATATAAAAGTAAAAGTTATGGTAAATTAAATGTAAACACTCGCATTTACTTTAAAAAAAATATACATTTAAGCTAAAATATTTGTCAAAAATAATCGATTGCAAATTTTAGGCAAATGTTTTTAGAGTTAAAATAAAATTTTTTAATACATGCTTTTTTAAGTTGAAGTCAAATATAACGGTATAATTAAAGTAATCATATCTTATCCCGCACAACTTTTTTTATAAGAACTGCAAAATAAATGGTCCTTAACGAAGTACTCAAGACTTTACATCGTCTTATGTTAAATACTCATCATCGAAATTTTCAAAGTTACTGCTCATTTGAACTGCAAAATTTTGAAAAAAAGTACATTTTTCTTTTTGTAAATATATGCAAAATAGAGCTAATTTTAGTGCCTTTAAGTGTCAAAGTGCTTTAAGGACATTTATTTCATATTTTTAAAACTATATTAAAAAAAATGCAAGAAAGTACCAAAAATGTGAAAAACTACCTTTTGGCTCATACAGCGCAGAGCACTGAAGAAACCTCCTGCTCACCTTAAGCAGCAGAATACGATCCTTCATATCCCATCTAGACCAAGCCAGAGAAATCTGAAGACCTTGCAACTAGCCCTGTCTCTCCGGGCTCAGCACATTTTGTCCGAGATAATGGTCAAAGTGTAATTAAAACTCATTAGTAGCGTTATCGGCTCACACCCCAGGCAATCCCTTTCTTTTCATTTCGTCAGCAACTTCATTACGGGCAACGTCATAATAACTCCCGTTACCCAACAGAGCCTAATACTGAGTATTGCCATGATCTTCCTGAGAGTCCATTTTAAGTCGTCAACAAGTGTACATTCGACGCTATGACACTTTAGAGCCTTAAGCGCTGCCTGACTGTCGACGTAGATTGCCATCTATTTTTTCGCCTCCGCATCCTCCCTTATCAATTCCGCAACCCTCATTACTACCAGAACCACAGCCTGGAAAACGCTACATCCGCGCGGATTTATTTAAGTACGACATAGTTACTCCTGTACGTAATATATAAACACAGGCTTGGTGCCTGTATGAATTTTTGATCCATAGGGGAAAACTGCTCTTTCTTTAAACTGTTTATTAAGTTTCTTTCAGTCCTCCCTTTCTTGAAACGCTACCTGGCGTGAGATCATAAATTCGAGTTTTGTAACAACAAAGACAGTCAAAAGTGATTGCACTTCTTAGTATGCCGGCATGGCCAACTGACTCTGCCTTAAGCACGCCAAATTTACTAACTCAAAATAAGTTCGTTGGCACCACTTCAGCTTCCTTATATTGTCCCTTTTTTATGGCCTTCCCCCTTTGGAGACTATTGTATATAAGAATTGGTCTTATAACTGATGCGTAAATCCAGTTTACCACATCTATTTGTTGGCGCCAGTTTTTGCCTATGGAGTTCCTATAGGTATATTAAACATTAAGAGTCTCCTAGTCCTCTCTCCTGCATTTGCCTACCGAATTTACTAGCCATTCAGGACATTTCTCAAATATCTATCCCTTTCTGTCCATCTCGGCTCAACATCATCAAGCTCTGGCAGCTCACAGGCCACCATATTGTGCCTTCTAGTTAAGATTATTAGCTTCGTATTTTCTAAGAGTGTCCTTTGCCCTTGGCCCACAGCTCTAATAATCGAATAATGCATTTTGCATTGCCGCGGCCTCGCTAGTAGGGAATAAACACTTTCCTATCACTAATACCAAGTTGCCGTCTCCACAAGCCATTACCTTTATCCATTTTGAGTTAAATTGCTTTAGTATCTCGTCCATAAGAGATCGACAAGACCCCTTCCTGTGGATTCTCTCCACCGCACCCCTCCTCAGGCGTTCAGAAGCTTCTATTGACACGTTATTAAAGGTAGGGAGCCAAGAAAGGAGCAAGCGTGTACCCTCTTGTGCACAAACCCCACTCTTCAAATCCCACCAGATCATGGAATGCACTCTCCATAGGTTTAACCCTTAGATAAGCATTTTAGTATCACTGATGACGTGGATATCAATCGTGTGTCTTAAGAAAAGATCTATCTGTTGTTCTAGCTTATTTTTTAAGTAAGAAAGATAACTGGCTAATTCGTCCAAAAACTTTTGGTTTCGAGTGGCTTATCTTACCAGCTTTGGGTACAATAAATACCCTTACCAATGGGCCGACTTACATGATATTTTTTATGAAATCACTTGCATGAAGTTTTATGTTTCTGGGCGAGGGGTGGAGAGAAGTAGGCTCTTCATTACCCTTATTTACTACTAAGAAAAATATCATGGAAGTAGTATTACCTCCAACTCAATGGTATATAAAAAGCACCAAATATAGTTCTTAAATTTATTCCTTCAACGTTTTCCAAAGCGGACATCAAAAAACCTCTCAAAGGCAACTTCAATTCTGCTTAAATTTTATTTCTATTCTTAGACAAATGCTAACAATTAAGGTTTTGCTTTGTCACAAAAACTTCTTTTTAGGAAGAGGAAGTTATTTTAATTCCTAGATAAAACCTTTAAAGTCCTTAAAAACGCAATGCCTTGAAATCCTTAATTAAATTAATTTACCCACCTACGACTTATTCTTTCAAATACCATCTTTTTTTTTTGTAAAAATGAAAGCAAATAATATATATTTTTTAAGTAAACTTTATACATATTTATTTATAATTTTCCTTTATTACTTTGTTCATTCATCCATTTATAAAACCATTTCATTAAACATCAAATTATTGTTTATTTAATGCCGTCGGTACTTTTGGTTTACCCCACATTACACCGTTTGAGAAAACAAACCACATTACGGTGTAAAATAGTTAAGACGATATCTTAAAATGCAGTTTCCGTCCAAAAAGCAGGAATTTCCTTGACATTTTCATTAAGTCTCATAAAAAAAGGACATCATCATCATTGTCAGCAAAACCAAAACAATCAACTCAATACACAAACAACACAAATCAAACAACAAACTTTTGAGCTTGAGTGTCCTGCCCCATTTCAGGATGTTGTTTTTCTATCTATTTATTATTTTTTTTCCCTTTTTTCAAAATATTATAAAGAGATGGTGTTTGTACATTTTCTATATAACAAAATGTAAACAAACAACAACAACAAAATTCAAAGAAACTTTGAATGTGGTTTTGTATTAGTGTTTGTGTGTTTATGGTACTTCAAGAGACTGGATACGGATTGTGCGAAAAACCGCCCTTGGAAATTGCAATTCTGAATGTATGATACAAATCTTCTGGTGTAAAATTTTGTTAAGGCTCTTTTTAATAGTTTGGTTTCATTTATTTTTATAAAACAAACTATCCAATGTGTGGTATATATATGTGAGTGTATGTGTGCATATCTATGCAAGTCCGACTATTTTTCGGGGGTTAATTTTCTAATTTTGATTTTGGTTATACTTTAGTATTATGTCCTTGCTTCTATTATATTTTTGTTTTACCCCTTGGCTAGTCAGTAAGCAAATAATAAGAAACGCATATAAGTTTGAGGGCATGCGAGTTTGGGTGTCCTTATATGTCTAATGTTGTGGGAAATTGCATTAATTATTCTATTAGCCTCGTAATACGTTCGTAATTGTATGATAAACTTTATTGCTTTTTATATTTTATTTACTTTGAGTATTTAAGATCTTTGTGAAGTTGTTTCTTAATTATGAATGACTTTTATTATTTGGGTTTGATGTTGAAATATGAAAAATAATTGCGAATGAATTGGGGATATTAAAGATTGGGTACAATAAAAGTATTTGATCTTATTAAAATTTTTGAAAATAAATTTTACAAATTTCTTTCTTAAGATAAAGATATCAATTATTTGTTTTTATTTTTTGGTTAGAAAAATTTTGTCTTAAGAATGCGTAGAAAAGAAATTTTACAAAAATATAAATAATGTTGGTCTATGTGTACTTTGTTGGTTCTTACACCAAACCATACTTTGGGTCGTAAAAAGGGAATACTGAGTTTTATAAAGTTTCGCACAGGCAGGTGGAGAGAGTAGTGAATTTGTTCACTGTTTTGATTAGGGAGAGTTTTGAACGGGCATACCCAAAGGTTTTTCCGGGCAAAGGGTCGGTAGACCAGAGAGCTCGAAGAGCAACGAACCATGGTTAGAAGGCTGTTCATAAGGGCAAGGCTAACTAGCAACGACGCAGATTGGGAAAGGTACAGGATATCTTCAGTTAGTACAAGGATACACTCAGGATGGCAAAAAGGGTTTTATGGTCGAAGTTCTTTGACATTTTAGGCTCCGTAAGCAAGGTGACAAAATCAGGATAATACAATCCAAGGATCCTAGTGATGTTGGGTACATTCAAAGATCTTATAACCCATTGACAGAGTCTAGCTCCGAGAACCTTGAGTTATTGTGAGAGAGATAAAAATGTTTTCATACCCAAGGCTGGTAAGGCTAGCCACTGAAAACCAGGAAAGCTTAGATCGATCATCGTCTTTCCTACTGAAGCCGACTGACTAATCTTTATCTTAGGAACACGATTGATTGGCATGCTATTAGTAATTCTCACCATGCTTACCTGTGAGGTCAGTCTGTTGAAAGTGCACTTAATGATGTGATGGGAGTTATAGGGCGCAGTTTGTACAGAAAGAAGTTCACGCTGGGCGTGTTCATTGTTCCGATAGAGGCTAATTGGAACGCGCTGAGGGAAATAGAAGTTCGAGGCATCCTAGCTGAGTGGACCTTTTCTGTTGGGAAATGAATATCTGAAAAGAGGTGCGGTCAGACAAAAGCCACAGGGAACATTCTTGTCGTCACTACTGTGGATTTTGGTTGCCCCCGGAGTCCTGAGTTGTCTGTATAAAACTCTACTTTAATGAGAATCTCTAGACTTCTGTAACCCATGCTGATCAGGATGAATACTGATCTGCT
The DNA here is from genome assembly GCA_963583895.1 of Melanophora roralis. Classification (NCBI taxonomy): domain Eukaryota; kingdom Metazoa; phylum Arthropoda; class Insecta; order Diptera; family Rhinophoridae; genus Melanophora; species Melanophora roralis. The sequence goes on along the minus strand of OY757191.1, from coordinate 48,911,775 downwards.
GCTACAGAAGAACAGCAGGTACTGGGTTGCATTATTGGTACTCTCACAGGACACTGCGATGTGAGATCTATGACGAGCAAATGGGACAGAAACTCTCCAGACTTCTGCTGGTTGCGCCGGGACTAGGAGGGGGTAGAGACGGACGACACCTTGCATGCCTCTGCTATAGGCTGCAGATCCACCGACAGAGGGGTTGGGTGGGCCCTTTTTAGATGAACGTTGTGAGGTTTCTGGCTGTGGACTGAGACATATCAAAGAATTCCTCGAAAGGAGGGGTTCAGCGCTTTTAACTACTGACTTTTTCTGACTTCTTGCGGACAACATTCTTTCTCTCTTTACTCATTGCTGTATGGATTTACCTATAAAATTTTTGTCTTTCCTATTTTTCTTCTCGACCCTTCGGAAGGGATTCAAAATGGGCCTAAGGGCCTCTGGGGGAAGGTGGCGAATTGCGAATTCAACAAATTTATTGGGAATTACTATAAAAACCAAAACTCTAAAGAGTTTTTAAAGAACCCAGGGAAATTTTTTTTCGTTATCTAATTATTTTCGTTATGTAGTGCAAACCAAAACTTATTTTCCGCACAAAATATTTGTTTTAGATAGATAGGTGTTAGGGAAGGCATATTTGTTGTGCAAACAGGGGTCTAAGTTTCGTTAAGACTTTTAGAGGCTAAACTGTCAGCAATGGGTATATCAGCTATTTAGTTGCGGTATTAAAGGATATTCCGCAGATGAAGGTCCCATTATTCATCAATATTCTAGCAGCCATTAATTCTATAGCTGGTGTATACTATACATCACAAGTTGATAGCAAATGTCGAACTCCATTAAACTGGGAGGTAATTCACTCTGACATCACTCTTTTAGGTAAAGGTAGTTTCTAAGCCTAGAAAGGATCCATTAAAAGGGGAGTCTTACAGGCTCATAAGCCTCTTTCCGACTGGGAAGAACTTGTTTAAGAATCTTTTTAAATTTAAATTAAATTCGCTCTTGAACGACAGTTAATGCATTTCCAATCTCTATTCTGGCTTTGGATGACAACATAATACCATCGAGCAGGCGCTCACATTGGTGTAGGCCATAAGATAATCCTTTGAGGAGAAGAAAAGTTGTTTTGAATTTTTAATTAATGTCCCTCCAGCTTTCAACAATGTATGTCATCTCAGTCTGCAAGTTAAGCTCCCAGTACATAACCAACCAAGAGTTTTTAATCAACGAGGGAGAATAGTTAAACATATAGCCTTTAACCAATTCAATCTGGCATACCCTAAGGTAGTACCCTAGGACCAATTTGTTATGTACTCTACATAGCAGACTTGCCAATAAAATACACTTTTTGAACACTTGCTGATGTTGCAGCTTTTCTAAGTAGCATTTCATAAAGGTCCTAAGGAAGCATCAATTCAATTCATGGTACCATATTACCCAAGTAGAGAAACAGGAAGGTTTTGGGGAATAAATAGAAGGAAAGGAATTTACCCACATCACATTAGGCAGAAAATTGTTCACCTCAAACCTTATTATTTATTTATTATTTTTAACTAGATGATTCCCCGACAATTTGAATAGAAAGACCTCTGAATTCACTTGAAGCATCGCTTTGCCTAAAAGTTACATTAAAATAGATGAAAAGTTGACAAAAATTAAATTGGCTTATCAATAGAGACTCCTTGTTTCGTTTTCATTGTTACCTTCTGCCCAAAAACTCGATTTTGAAAATAATTTTGTGATATGGGATACAACTACCGGACGTTTTTTTTGCCTTTAACATTATAAAAATATTTTCTAAATGTAATAAAATTTGTGTAAGGACTTTGCGACTAACCGCACATTGGTGCATCTTATAAGCTATTTTTTTAATACTCTCCTTAAAACTTAAATAAGTTATTAAATTCAAAAGTTATAAATAATAAAGTTATCAAGGAAAAATGCTTATTACATTACATTTTCTAAAAAACACTTATTATTTTTTTATGTATGTAAATTTTATTCTATGACAATTTAGATAAGCCTTAAAAGTCCTTTAATGATAAGCTCACAAATAAAAAACAGGAAAGCGAATGAAATAAAATAAAATAGAACAAAATAGCTAAGGAGTAATATAAACGAACAAATCACTGTCTATACAAATGTTTACTAATTTATGATTATTATTCATACTTTTTCATTTACAGAGATTTGCAAAAATATTATTTATGGCCTACTTTTAGGCATATGCAGCTATACACGCACACACACACACTTTCGCACATGGTGTATCCGAACAGTTATAACTGTGTAACACCAGCAGCATTAACAAAAAAAACACATTTCATTGCCTCACACCCTTTTCTAAGGACTCCTTAATATCTTTTGGTATAAGAAACGCGATAAAACAATGTTTGTACAAATACAAAAGCATTTTCAACATTCGCTAAACGGTGGTATTGTTTGTTGTTTATTTTCCTCAAGTTCAATTGTACAAAACAAATTTTTATATTTTAGAAAATTATAATTTGCATATGTGTGCTCGTATCAATTTCATAAGAGCAAGAATAAAGCGTGTCAAAGGAAAAATCTTTTTCTAGATTTCCTTTTCGAAAACATTGGTTATATGTTTGTGTGCGTTAGTGTATGCAATACCCCCATACTTGCAGTCGTTTACTGTTATTATTTGGCGATAAGGAATTGTATCATGTTGGCATTTCCTGTGGTTTTTACGCCTAATGCTTTACCATTGTCTTCATGTAAAAGTGAAATTTTTATTTTCTTGTATTTATTTACCCCCTATGTTAGCAACATGCGTATGAACATTTTGGTTATATCAGGGTGTTAGGGCCTTTAGGAATTTAGCCATTTATCTATTTTAATGCCGATTGCTTTTTTTATTTTGTTTGATGTATAATAATACATAATAATATCAAATATTTTTTTTAGTATTTTTACTAAGCGAAGTTTATTAAGCGAACTAACAATAGGTATTAAATTTTTAAAATAAAGTGTGTTAAATATTGGTCCAGTCAGTACCAGACTAAAATTTAAGTTCTCACAATAAAATTAACTAATTTCAAAGGTTTCATCTAAGCGCAATAATATCCCTTCTTTTTAGACGGGTGTAACCACCATGCTGCAAAATGCTTAGAGCGAGCGGATTTCGATGTGTTTCCAGCTTATTTAAATACTTGTCCACATAGTTGAAGATTTCGCATTTTACTAGTGGAACTTGTAGATCCTTGTGGATGTTGTTGTTTTTAATATACCAAGGAGCACCAGTTATCATTCTTAGGATTTCGTTTTGAAGGCGTTGAAGTTTTTCCATGTGAGAGGAGGGAGCAGTGCCCAATTGTTGTGTACCGTAGCACCAAATTGGTTTTAAAATTGAGTTGTGTAGTGAAAGTTTACAATCCAGATGAAGCACAGAATTTCTACCCACTAGATAGTGGATTTGAGCAGCTTTAAGTTTCATTTGCGTCAGCTTCACATCTATATGAGATTTCCATGTGAGGCGGCGATCCAGGTAAAGGCCAAGATATTTTGCCTCGGATCGTTGAGGCACCATATGGTTGTTAATAGTGATTGTGAAGTACGTTTCTTTGCGTAAAGTAAAAGTTACAGGGGTACAATTTTGTTCATTTACTTTCATTCCCCATAACTTTGCCCATTTCTCAACTTGGGTTACGTGTTGTTGCAGTTGGTTTGAAAACTCTTTAGGGTCGTTTTAAATACCAAGGAAAGCGGTGTCATCAGCAATTGCCGACGTGTGTGTAAAACTATTGCTTGGCATATCTGCTGTGTAAATCAAGTACAGAATTGAACTTAGTATACTCCCTTGAGGTAGACCAGCCCCTGTTGATTAAGAAGAACTTTTGGTTTTCCTTTTTGATCATAAATTGTCAACCGGTTTTGTACTTTTCTAATAAGATGAAAATATTACCTGAAAGGTTTAACTTTAGTTTGCTAAATATTCCTTCATGCCATACTTAATCGAAAACTTGTGAGACATCGATAAAAATCGCGGAGCAGTACTTCTTTTCCTCAAAGCCTTTCTTATAACATGTACCATCCTGTGGGTTTGTTCGATAACACCATGTTGACTTTTAAAGCCGAATCGGTGATTTGAAATGCAGTTGTTGTCATTCAAGATCGGACTCAGCTTGTTTTTAAGCAATTTTTCGAACAATTTTGACATTGTGGGTAACAAACTTACGTAAATGATTCTACCTTAAAAGGCTCTTTACCAGGCTTAGGACTCATCTTTACTAAGGCAACTTTCTATATAGGTGAGAAATGTTCAAGCCGAATTATCCTGTTAAAAAAAAATAATTATTCTTTTAGCTGTAAAAGGTATCTCTAAGAGCATTTTGTTGCTTATCTTAATAACGCCAGGAGCTTTTAACCATTTGGATTAGCGATAGCTTATACAACATCTGTAAATCGGAAACGTATTTCTAAAGGACGTCTGGCAATAACATGCGGTTATTCCCTCACGTCTGTGCATGTATTTGGGGTGAACACGTTGTTTTAATGATTAGCAAACAAGTCACATTTTTTTTCGTCATTTCTAGCCCAGGATCCTCTCAGATTACGCAGTGATGGTTTTGCGGTAATAGGTCTTTTAAGACGCCTGGCTGATCGCCATGGGGAATAATTTGTCAGAGGAGTCGCGTCTAGGCATTCTAGGTACTCTTTCAGTGATGCCATTCTGTAAACCTCCAACCAGCTTTTTAACGGGGTTTTACATTTCTTTGGCTTAGTTTTAAGTTGGGGCAATCTATGTTTTTTCTATTCCCTACAGGCTCTCCTCTTTTTAGATAAAAGTTTTTCCACATCGCCAGAAAAAATTTCGTTGTACATAGCCTAAAGTGGGTAGAAGATGCATGTTCCACGGCTTTTTGAATGTTTTCATTTCGGACGCTCAGACAATCCTCGATGTCTCGGGGAGTTTTTAGTGGTTGGTTCTCTGAGCAGTGGGCGCTAATGTATTTTTTATATTTTAACCAATTTATTATTTTAGATAAGAAAAACTCACTAACTACTATTTAGTGAGGACTGCAAATAGTGATTATTGTGGGTGAGTGGTCAAAAGTTAAGTCCAAGGAGGCCTGAGCCTCACTAAGCTCCGGGCCAGTAGTTTGGTTTTCCAGTTGAAATAACGTAAAGTCCCATTTTAGACATGGTATCGTACAAAACATGACCTCTGGGACTAATAAGGCGTGATCCTCAGTACGTGTGTTTAGCGTTATAGTCTCCAGCAGCTATGAAGTGGGGACCTAAAGATTTGTAAAAACTGTTGTACTACTAGTCGTTATGGAGAATATCGGTGGACAATAAACTGACGAAATAACTAGGTTATGAAAGAGTTTGCCAATGCAGACGTATATTGCTTGGATATTACATTCGGATAGGTCACCAAACCATTGGTGTTTAATTCTTGACTTGATTAATATAGCAGAGCCACCACAGGATCTTTCCCTGGGATCCTTTAAATCGTTCAAAGCGTAGGCACTTAATTTAAAAGTGCTTCTAGATGTCATATGAGTCTCAGAAATGACATAAATTTTTTGGTTTATTAAAAAATATTCGGGTTCGTTTTTGTGTTGGCGGATACCGTTTGCATTTTAGAAACAAATCCTGAATGACTTTAATAGCTCCATGAGCAGCATCTTCTTTCCAGTGAAGATCTTAAGGTAAGAAACGGCATTCTGTTGCAAAAAGAAAAAAATAAGTTTTTGTCTTGTTATCTTAGATTATGTAAAATAAGACGTAATTGAGAAAAATAATTAAATTAATATTTTATATATATTACTGTGTAACAAATAAAGGCTTTTTGATAAATACAAGAAGTAAACAGTGAAGGTTTGATTCGATTCTCCAAGGGTAGTAGACCCTCTACTCTGTTTGGCAAGTTTTGTGTCCGTTTTCTTTTTATGAGCCTGAGAAGTTTTCGGAACCTTTTAAAAAAAGTGATATCATGAGTTTTTGTTAAAAAGCTGATTTATATTTGCTTTAACCTTAAATTATATTCTGCAATATTGTACCTAAAATTTCACTTAATTAACATTTTTATAAATTATGAAAAATTTTATTTTAATTTTTAATTTTTAGTTTAAGGCATAAATTATATTTTTTTTAACTTTTTTTGAAATAACATTGAGAAATGTTATATAGAACATAATGTTGAATAATATTTGCATATTCACCAATAAAATCCGAATGTGTGTAGGTACTCCAAGTAGCTCATAAGGTACTCTAAAAAGTGCTTTTTAATTATACTATACCCAGCTGTATGTCAGATGAAGCCCCTTTGCAAAATCTTTAGACTTGAAATCATAGATTCGATTTTACAGTCAATGAGTACACCAAAAGAAAAACTAAAAAATGTTTCAGTTTAAAAACAATTGAAGCAATTAAAAAAGTGATAAAATTTGCACCTTTCCCTTAAACATTTCCATCAATTACCAAGGCTCAGTACCAAACGAAAATTGATGATAAGGAGTTGTAGCGGGCTCCGAAAATGCGTTTCACTCTGCTAGCGTCGGAAAAATAAACTTTTTCAAGATAGTTCTTAAAAAAAATCTTATCACAATAAAATTGAACCAATTAGCCTGATAAGCTGTAAAGAAAAAAAACAAGATTCATTTGTCTGACATTATTTTAACTACGATTTATGCAAATTAAAATGGTTCAAATATGGCCCCATTAATTTTCTCCATAACCTTAAAGTACAGCCCTGCCTATATTTTTTTCTTTCCAGCAATACAATTCTATTTTAACTGGTATTTGTGGTTATTTATGCCAAGTTGTTTCTCCTCAACTGCATGTGTGTATTTTTTAGCTTTTAAGAAAAGAAGTAACTTAATTTGCGATAAGTACTTATTTTGGGTTTTCTTTCTTCCCCCGTATTTCACATAACATTTTCAATTTCCCAACTTTTTTTGCATCCTTCGATATCATTATTGTTTTTTATTGTTTGCAATACTTACATACATAAATCTTTTATTTGTATGGTTTTTTAAGCTTCTGGTTAGCAAAAAAGAAAAATAAATAAATAAAAATAAAAATTACAGAGACATTTGAAAACTTATTGGTTTTCTATTGAATTCAATACATTTAAGTTATCTAATATATGAAATATATATGTGTACTTGAGGCAGATCATAAAATTAGGCTTTTTGATTTTTATTACCTGTTTTGAGCATATGATGTTCATATGTTGTTCCACACTTATTTATTAAAATAATGTTGGTGTTTTTTTTGTTTGTATATTGTATTGTCATATCAATTTAAAAAGTTGTTATTTAAATACAATGTATAAATTCATAGAGCCTGCTGGTATTAAGTAGGATTATTTTTTTAGTTAAGTATGTATAGGAGTATGTTTATACTTTTGAACCAACGATAAATTCTTATCATATCCTTATTAGTTCAATAAGTATTAGTTTTCTAATAAATCATGCTAAAAAAAGTAAAGTATATTTTAAACTTTAAATTTGTAGATGCGTAGTTTTCAAAAAAATTAACTAAAACTAAATAAACGCCGGGTGGGTAGAAAAATACCCTAAAAGGACCATTTTAAGAAAAATTCTGTTTAAAGTTGGGTAAGACATATCAAAAATCTGGATTGACAAGCGGATGGCTAAGGAATTGAGCCACATAAAATAATTTATCGAAATTTTTTGGCATTATATCTTGGGAGGAGAACTAATAGGCCGAAAAAAAAATTTTTGATGTCAAAACTTTTTAAAAGAAATGGGGCGGTGTGAGGGGGCAGAAGCCAAATCTCTTAAATTTTATTGCGATCGTATAGACCTATATATGCTCTATTACAAAAAATTATGACTTCAGTTGCTCCACTCATTTGATATATAAGTATGTATAATAATAACGGCATGGGTATTAAAATACCCACTTCGACATGAAACTGTTCTCAAGTATAAGTTTCAAGTAAAGTTTCAAGAAAAAAAAATTTTTTTTAAAGATCGAAACCAGCTTTATTTTTTTTATTTCTGCAAGTTTACGTTAAGAATATATCTTTACGAGGATAATTGAGATTTTTTTATTTGTTCAATATTTCTTCTAACACCGTTATGAAATTGTACAAAACAGTCCTTTAGATGTAAATTTATATTACATTTTATGCAGCCAAATTCTGTATTGCCTTCACATTGTCGACAACGGCTACGTTTTCAAGTCTTATTCGTTGTGTGATTTAAATTATCTAATTTATCTAAATTGAACGCACTCTGATCAAGTTTTAGCTTTTTTCGAAGCAAAATTCAGACGAACCTCGAGTTTTCTTTTTCATTAACTTGTGATCTTCCAGCAGCGCTTGATTGGTGCTATTGTCTCGAACAGTACCTGTAGCCTTTTTGAGACAATGTCCAAAGCAGCTTATGGTTTGTAAAAAAGTTTTTAAATGTAACTTTGTGTTGGGTTGGATCCGATATATTTTCTAATAATTGCAGCACTACATTTTTTCAAGGCCATAATTAGCATTATTGTTAGAAGAAGAACCAACATATGGAATAAAAAAGAAACAGTATTTTGTCGCTGAAGCTAAAGCTTAAACCCAATATTTGTAGCCAAACCATATCGGTTTGCCTCTAATAAACAGTTTTAAGGAATGGCGACTGTAACATGCAATCATCTGTTTGTTAACCGAAAGGTTGTGATCATATACTCTAAACTGCATAAATGTTTTGTTCAAAATATTACTCAGTGGAGCAACTTTTGCATATTTATCACACGGCAGGAAAGGTCCCGTATTCATTTGTAGCGGAGATACTACATTTAATGGATATAAACTAAACATACCCGACAAATTGATAAAACAAGGTAAGCCAAAATAGGGCTTGGAACAGTCAAACTTTTTTAAATAAAAATTATTTGTAATGGGCTAACTAATTATTCAAAACAAGCTGTGCCGAATCGTATATACTCTTCACATTGGTATTTTAAAATACCCAGCCTTTTCATCTAGCCAAGTTATTTCGTACTGCAAATATAAATCTTTACAAAATTTTAACGCTTGTATGTATAATAGAAGGGTGTCCCGGTAGATCAGTGGTAAGTGCACGAGTCTACCAGTCTGGGGGTTGTGGGTTCGATTCCCACCAGAGACCCTGGTAAGTTTGCTTCATTTTCTGTTCTTTCTTTCTTATCCATCTCTAAATTTCTTCTTTCCTTCTATCTCAACCTATTCTATCTGCCTCTCCACGTAACACAAACAGACCGAACTAAGCGGACCCAAGTGAGCTGTATCCTTTCCTTCAATGGCTGCCTGTTCTCCCTAACCTTACCTATGTATAATAGAAATGCAATGTAAAAGATTTGCGATTAAAAGTTTTAACAGTTTTCTACATTGTTCGTAATAAAAGTTTAATCAAAGTTGTTTATTTTTATGCGGGGCTCCCTTCCTCCTGCTTCTGTTTAAGTTTTGTTTTCAAAAATGTAGGCATGTTTACAGCACTTCTTTTTGCAGAACAATTGTAGCCGAAAGCTTCTATAGTTTTAGAGACATAGCGTATCGTAAATTAAACAAAAATTGCTAATTTGTATAGGAGCTTTCCCTCTCTTTGCTGCTAACCAAATGATTTTTTTCCAAACTATAGGCCTTATTGTCCAACTACTTCCTGCGAAACATTTTAAGTCGATAGCTGTTTTAGTTTCCGAGATATAGCGCATAAAATAATTTGTGCATTGAAACAAAAATGATGTATATCTGTCGCAAGCTTTGGTAAATATTTGGGTTTTACCTTGCTGAAGCATCTATAATATTTCTTTAAAAATTTTCCATTTTTGTTTCCAATACAAAACTTTAATCTTTAATGTCGATATAAAAAGTTTTTTTTTATAAATTTTTTCAAATTTAATAAAACATCTGCAAGTTGTTTAACTAAAACTTTTAAATCAGTAAATGTGGTAATATTCTGAGGCCGAAGTGGAGGGATGTCAAACAAATAAAGGATGTTTTTTGAGAAACGTGTTTCCAAGACTTATAAAATAATTTAATTCTATGCAGTAGTATATTTCGACATCTTCAAAGTTATTTTTTCTTAAAAATCTAGGCTTTTCAATTAAATATAGTTTTAAGTTATGAGTAGGCCTTATTCCTTTTAGTCTCAAGACACATTATCAGGGTTCTTATAAGAGATGATCCTTTTACAACAATTTTCGAAATCCCAATTTTCTTTGTTTATTTATAGGGTTTGCTGTAGGCTAAGTTTGTCTATATGCATTTTGTTGGTTCTTACACTAATCCCAAAGTGCTCAGAGAAGTTCTTAATAATAAGGCTTTTGAAGACGCATCTCTATCTTTTTTCACTCGGGTATCTTTTTCAATGCCTTTATAATGAACTTAATTCTTACTGCAAATTGTAAAATTGAACCATGATCCACTTATGGTGTTTTGCATAATGGAGATGACTTTGTATCTAGATATTTCAGCAAAACTGCATTCCGCTTAGGATGATGTTTTTAAAAAATTTTTTGTATTATTGGTATCTTGTTGCCTTTCGATATCGAGTTGTTAAGTTCATGGTAAAAGCGAGGCGCTTGTTTTGCGTTCTTTGCGGCTTTCGTATTTTTTTCAGTGTTGCCACTAACAAAAGGTTGAATTACACATGGATCATGCCAAAATTACACATGACATTACGAATAACACATGTTTTCTTTTTTTTTAATAATAATAAGTTTTTTTTGTTAAAAAAATAACGATTTAATTTTTTTTATACAAATATTCATCGTTTATTTTATTTAGTAAAAATAACGGTTCGAAACGAAACATAAAGTTCATATTATTTTTTATAGTAATTTAGACGTAAAAAACAAAGTAAAGGACGTCACATTTAAATTGAGTTTAAAAAAATAGTGCTCAAAATCGATAAAGTTTAAATTACACATGAGTTACACATGCAGTCAGTTCCACATTGGCTACACATGAAACGATATATTACACATAAAATGTGTAATTACACAATGATTTTTTTACTCCACTACTTCTGCCAACATCAAAGGACATCTAATTTTTCAAATCAAGGCCTACGTTTTTCATAACTCTTAAAACTACTGATGATTGTGTGTTCGCAATAATTGACAACTCGATTTCATTGCAAGTATCATTTAAAGCCACTCTCCGGATTTCTGCAAGTTCTGCGAGAAAGAGAAGAAGATAACGACGGTAGAATACCTTGTCTGACACTGCCCTAAGCTGAAGATTCGCTGAAAGAGGAGGTTGGTTGGATGTGCTGAGAAGCATCATAGGATTCGTCAAAATGGCTGGTCGGCTGGATATATAGGTGGTTCAGCGCCTACGATAATTGATTTCTTGCGGACAGCTTCTTCTCTTTTTCCCCCATTCTACCTACGAAATTTTTGCCTTTTATATTTCTCTTTTCGACTCTTCTGAAGGAATTCGCAATAGGCCAATGGGTGGAGGTGGCGAGTTACACTTGCCACTACCTATCGAAATCTAATCTAACTTAACCTTACCTAACCTAACCTAACGTTACTTACCTTACCTTACCTAACCTAACCTACCCAAACTCAGGATATAAAAAGTTAGCAAAGTGATAAAAACGTACTTTTTTTGTCTTATTTTGTACGCTTACCCATTTTTTAAGATTTCTGGAATAAAGTTTTGTTTGTGACTCTAGAAATATAAATTAAAGGGCTATTGACCTCAAATGAGGACAAAAGTAAACTAAGTGGCCAAATTTTTGTTACTTTCTACATTTTGTGAAATTATAAGGCTGGAAAGATTAATTTTAATACCCAGATCGAGGTCGAAAGTCAATTAGGTGGTTACAAAGTTTGTTTTTTTATTTTTGGTACTTTTTTCCATTTAGTTTTGGCTAATCACCCAGGTTAAATTGAAAAATTAGCAAGGTAGGCGAAAAGAGCTTTTTCACATATTTTAAATTTTTTCACTTATTTGACATTTTTACTGACTTTTTAAAAAAACAAATGTTAAATCAAGGCTTTGACTTTTTCCAGATTTTCGTTACTTTTAACAATTTGTGTGATTATAAGTCTAAGAAAAATTGATTTAAATCGTCGGGAGTCATAAAAATATAATATGTATAGTTTAATGGATTAGGTTAATGTAAAAAATTATTGAAACTTTATATTTTTATGCTCATAGTAACATTTTTCATTTAGTACTTTGTTTTAGCTAACTAGTATGTAAAATTTGCTTACGAAATAACGGGTTAATTGCTAGTAAATGAATATAAAGATAAGCATTGAACCAATCTTTAAATGTTTAATCATAAAAGTGTAAATCAAGTTTTATTAACATCAATATTATTTACCCCAATTCATAGGTATTTGAGTTAAACTCATCATTTATTGGCATTTAAACAAACATAAAAGAGTTATTTTAAGGGTTAAAATCATATAATAAAATTGAAACGGGTTACAAAATAAACAAATATTTCACACAGTAATCTGATTTATCATAGATGTATGTGCGTATGTTCCTGTTTTTTACAGCAATCAAATTTATTTCCCATAAGAAATATATTATTGTTGTTCATACACATGTAAAGAATTAGGAAAAAGGGGAACAAGTAGTTTATAAAACTTGAATAAAGTTTAGAATAAAGATATTAACAAACGATTTGTTTAAGGAAATCTTCACATGAAACATAAATAAAATTTGTAATGCTGATTTAACTCATACAGATTTAAGACACACTTACACATGTGAATGCAAAGATGTACGAAGTTGTTAATGTGTGTTTGTGCATAAGTGAAATATCCGTAAAGAAACCAAGTGTAACGGAAACGGAAATCATATACAAAGTGTTGACATGTTTGCGTAAAACTGCAAAGGCATTTAATGTATGTATGTTTGTGGGTGGGTAAATAGATACACACCTAGTGGTTATAGAAGGAGTAAGAAGACCTTTTTGAAGCGTGCTAACAAGCTTACAACTTTTTTCGTTCCCAGGAACGTGTGATTTAAATGTCTATTGGATTTTTAGAAGGTTAATTCGAGGCCTTATGGATTGCTTCTAATAAAAGGCCATTCAGAGTGGGATATAAGATTTGAAAGGCTGCAAAAAAAAGAAGACCAGATTTTTTTTTGTCGCTGGGTATGCTTGGCGTCTGTGCGATACGTTCATGTATAAAGCGGAGATCGGCACACCAATACATATATATGTTTCGATTGTGTTGCCTGTTTGTTTTTGAGCGTAATTATTTATCTTTAATGGGACTAGGGTGACCATAGTTAAAAGTTTAAAATATGACAAAATTTGTTTTTTTATTTAAACATTTTGGTTATCCTTATTGTAAGAATTTGCACAAACAACATATATCTAAAATTTGTACTATTCTTCTGGCGTATTTTTACGTCAAATGCAACAATTTTCCATTTCTGCACTTGTATAAAAGACACAAACTCTCTCAATTGTTTCCATGTCAAAGAGGAAATGATGGGCGGAAGGATTTACAAAATGTTTTAAATGTAATAGGAGGATATATCATTATAGAATAAAAAAGGGTTACATCCGTTTGATGGGTTAAGAAATAATGTGATATTTTAGTATATACATTCACACATGCATATGTAGCACATGTAGATTGTGTTAAAAACGACTGTTTTGCAAAAGTTGGTGTAAGCCTGTCAGTGTGTGTGTGTGTATACACAAGTGTATACTAGTTAACTTAAAATTGTATGAATATGGTGTCAATAAGCCGTTTGTGGTATTAAACATAAAATGTACTTAAGATTTGTATAAATAAAGTAAACGAAAAACCGCAGGTGATGTTAAAACATTTTAAGATTTTGGCAAAAAAAAAAAGGATTTAAGAATAATAAGTACAAATACTTTTACGGTTTCGTTGGAAAAGAGTTCAAGTGTTAAAGAAGATTTTCTTGTAAAAGTAAGAAACGTTAAGATGTTTTGTTTTTTTAGATAAAAGGAATTATTGTTTTATTTTTGAAATAAGATTTATATGTAAATTAAAAATGCCAAATATTAATACTTTGTGAAGTCCCTAAGTTTTTTATTTTATCTTTGGAGTTTTTAACTACACACAGAGAATAGACCAAAGAATAACTTAAGCCGCAGCGTTGTCAAAAGCACGGTAAGTACAGATTTTTGTAAGCCAAGTACGGATTTTCCTTAGCCAAAAAATAATTTTCTAGTACGAATTTATTACCTTTAGCCACATTTTAGCCAAAACAGAATTAATTTAGGTATGAACCCGTACTTCATGTAAGCTTAAAAACATTGGCTTACGAGTACAAGGGATTATTTTAAAAACAATTTTATTTCTTATTTCTATTTCTTACATGTTTATTTATTTATTACTATTTAAAAATATTCCTCTGTACTTGCCATTGTTAAGATTAGAACCTGGGACTCTCCGAACTGAAATACCAGAGCTCTACTATCTAGCCCACCGAGACGCTTTGTTAATTTCTAAAATATATTCAAAATTTTTTGAAGTAGTTGGAATAGATATACTTTAAGAAAAACTAAGTACGAATCCTACTTTAAAATTTTAAGTAGGAATTTGCTTTTTTATTCCGGCTTAAGTTCTTTAAATAAATTATTTTTCTTAGAAGAAATTAATAATTTTTGTTTATGTGGAAAGAAACTTTTATTTGAAAAAATCGAGTAAAAAGAAATTAAAGAATAATAAATCAAAAATTTGTACTAAAACAATTAGTTCAACAAAGAAAAAATATATATATAAGTTCAAGAAAAAAGGGCGCTATATTCGGCTGTGCCGAATCTTATATAACCTTCATATTGGTCTTCCAATATAGCCAGACATCTTGTCTATCCAAACTATTTTGCAATGCAAATAGTATAATAAAAATATTTTGTGCAGGATTCGAAGTCAATAGCGATCCTTGTTTTGATATAGAAATCCTTACAAAATTTTAACGCTCGTATGTATATTAGAAAGACCGTGTAGAAAGTTTGAGGTCGAGAGTTTAAAAAGTCTTCGATATTATCCATATTAAAGTTGTTAATTTTTGTGAGAGGTTCTAGCCCCCTGCACCTCTCCAACTATTTTTTTTTTCCAAAATTCATATATGAATTATGTGATAATTACTTTTTGTAGCACGTTCGAAGTCGATATCTGTTATAGTTTTCGGAATGTAGCGTATCGAAAATTTCATATAAAATTTTAATTTAATACGATTCTTTTTGCAGCAATGTGTGTAAAGGCGAGAAAAAAGAGGCTCGTGTGGAATGACGTTGCCGAAGCAGCTCTTTTAGATATATGGCCCAGCGAAATGGATGGTCTCCGTGGATAAAGGAAAAATTCTCACATCTATGCCGAAACGGCAGAGGAAATAACGAAAGGGGGATATTTCTTTAGTCCGCGAGACGTCCAAGTAAAACTGCAGAATTTCACACAACGTTTCAAGACAGCAGTCATTCGAAAATGTGTACAATTTGCTTTAAATATTTTTATTTTACAGAGAAGAGAAAGCTGCAACGGGTGTATCTGGGGGATCACAATCAACATGGGCATACTATGCCACTGTGCATCAAATAATTGGAGGCTTTAAAGCCAATATCTTTGCCGAGTTGACCCTGGAAAGCATTGACGGTAAGTATTTTTTATTATCAATTCTTTCAGTACAAAAATAAGGACATTTTTAAGTAATATATTTCGATTTAAGTGCACATATGTACATATATACATACATACATATTTACAAGTTTATATTTTGCAGAAATTTTGCTTGCTGTTTAATTTTTTTGCAATAACATTTAATGATAAATATTTTTTCATTTATATAGAAATAAATGTCTCTAATTCATCTGCGCTGTTGTCATCTGCTACACCGTCGTCTGCATCATCATTGCCAATATCACCTTGCTCACCATCACCGGGACCGTCATCAGCCAAAGAGCCTGCCAAGAAAAGAAAAATATTTGATTTTTAGAGAAGTGGTCTTGCAGAAATTTGATAATATTTCAAATGAAATCGAAAACCACTTAAAAAAAAGTAAGCATTTTGAAAAAGAATTTCTGGAAGTGGAAAAGAAGAAGAAGCTCTTGATAAAATCGCCGAAGTTAACAGGAAGCTTAGCAGAGCTATGATTTCTTTAAAAAAAAAATTAATGTTAAAATAAATCAAATATAATATACATACATATGTAAATATTTTTTGGCCATTTTTTGTAATTTAATGTAAATAAAAAATTAATATTGATAAAAATTAAGTGTTTTTACTTACTAAAATAATAACACAAACTTTGTCTTATTACTTCAGAGGTTGGTTCATTATCGCCAACTATTACAGCATGTGTAGGACTTTTACGATTACGGGCATTTAAATTTTCTTGCAGATTTTGGAGCCAAAACTGATTAATGGCATAATTTCTTTCATTTAGGAAATTGTGCAATACACAGCATGCGCGAATTATAATAGGAGCGTTTCCTACCCGATTATCAATTCCCTTTCCAATACGGCGGAAACGTGCTTTTAGGTGGCCAAATGCATTTTCAACCACTCTTCTACACTTTGATAACCGGTAGTTAAACAACTTTTGCTCATCCGACAAAGCCGTAAAAAAGCATAGGGCTACATTAAAGTGGTTGAAAATCTATACGCTGAATCGCCCAAAATGCACACTGGCATCTGCACACCACCAATTTCTTTGGAATTGGCTTGCAAAATTTCGTTTCCGTCCAACATTTTCTTCAACCGAGATTAATTAAAGATCTGGGAGTCATTACAACGTCCCGGAGCTCCAATGCTTATATATATAAAGCGGTATCTGTAAGAAATGTAATATACATATAAAATGTACGTAAATAAAAATAAACAAAAGTTTAAATTTTGACCTATAATTAACAAGAGCCAAAAAGGACGATAGAGTACTAGCCCTTGTAATTGTAGTAGCCGGTGGCATCATTGTGATTGGGCGTAGTTTCGATTTGACATCCATTTAAAAATATGACCAAAATTGTGCCATATTTAAAATAAAATGCATTTAAGTAAACAACTTCAACATTATTTCAATAAATTCTTTAAATACTAATGATATTTCAAACTTACCAATCGCTCCAAGACATTGTGGAAAACAAGACGTTCGAAACCGTTTACATATTCAGTTATAAGTTCTTGTGTCGGAGGCAGTTTCTTTATATAATGTGTGGACAACACTTTCCATACTTCCTCACAAAACTCTATCAAAATTGTGCACACCGTTGACTTTCCAACACCAAACAGCTTCCCAACAACTCGGTATTCGTTATTTAAATCCGCTGATGAACTGAGTGTGAATATGGCTATGGCTATACGCTTTTGTAGAGTAATTGCTTACTGCCACTTTGTGTCTTCTTTGTTCAGATTTTCCAACAAACCACAAAGGACGTCAAAGCTGGCACGAGTCATTCGAAAATGCCTCTGGAAGAACTGGTCATCATTGCAATTGCAATTGAGTTCCCAGAATATAGATTGGCGATTCTGTAAATTGGAAAAATTACATACATATACATATGAATGTAAAATTATTTACGTTTTACTCACCAACTTCCATAAAGACTTTTGGTTTGCGTTTTGCCTCAATATTGCTAGAAGCAGGAGTTGTCGCTTTCGCAAATTTTTTAAAATCTCCAAATTTTTATTTTTTCTTTTTTTAATAAATATTAACTTTGATTCAAACCTCAATCGCACTTTTTGAATTGTCTCAATGTTTGCATTAAATGGAAGCAAAATCTTTTCAAATATCGGATTTCTTTCCGATTTTTTAAATTATTAAAAGAAATTTTCACGATAAAAATATAAACAACTTTTCTGTTAGCTGCTGTCAAACGCTAATTGCATTAGCAATATTAAGTATGTGTGAACACTTAATCAATTTTTTTAATTAACACATAATTGACTCAATTAAAAATGCATGTCTGAACACACTATAAGGTTAAAATGCCCTTTTAAATCGTTTGAAGTATTGACCCTTAAATATTGATTAAACTTTGAACTACATACGAATTAAATAACATTGCCGCAATTAAAACCTCCCTCACGTTGTATAAAATTAAATGCATTAAAATCTTAGTTCTAGGTAATTATTTGTAGTTCGTTGACCACTGTACTTTGCGAATTATTTTTACAAATTTTATTGCCTACTTTAAGGATCTCTTAAAAAAAACCAATTATTTTCTAAACACTTTTTTTAGTAATTATTTTTGTTTGATACTTAGAAAAACTTCTTCCCCTTACTATTTTTATCAATACATAATAACTTTTTTGTAAAATATAAAAAAAACTCGTGGCTTTCAAATTTGTATTAAATTGTTTTCATTTATATACTCCGTTTGTTTTATATTAATACTGATAAAAAAATAACCCACAAGAGTATTAGAAAATAAAATGTAACTTAATATGCCTATAAAATATAATACCAAAGCAAAAACCACTATGAGACGTGTATGTTTGTGTGTATATTTGTATTAAAGTGTGCTTCTTAATATGTATGAATTTGGAGGGTTGATTAAATTTAATGATTCAAATGTCTACAGCTTAAGAGTAGATCGGTTTTTATGTTTATTGTTTTTTTCTATAATTTTTTTTTGCTTGAGGGGGTTTTTATTATTTATATTTTGGGGGTAGGGTACTCATATCTAAGTACGTACATGAGTATATGAGAGCATAATGCTAAACGTCACCAAAGCTTTAACTAATTTAGAGGTATTAAGTCATAGAAAAATATTTATTATCAAAACACTTAGCAGAGACGTAGTGAAGAGATTAGGTTTTTTATAAAGAAATTGTTTTGTCCCATATTCAGCATATTTTTATTAAAATATTTTTTAATAATACTAATCGTTACTTAATATTATTGGTTTTAATATATCTGTGGACTTTTGGCAAAACCACTTATTTGAAAAAAGTGAAATTTACAGAAGAGCAAAAAAACTACTTTAACATCGCAGGTACATGCGAAAATTCAATATTGGCAAATAATTCAACTAACTTACTTTACAACGTTAGTTTTTAAAACTTTTTAGAGAATAATCACGATGTTTCTTGCGATGTTTAAGTAGTTTTTTGGCTCTTCTGTAAAATTCACTTTTTTCAAATAAGTGGTTTTGTCAAAAGTCCACAGATATATACATAAACCTTAATAAAAAATATTTTAAATTAATTGACAGTTTTTTTAAGGTTTAGGCAAACGCAATAAAAACCTTGGCAAAACTTCATTTCCCAAGAAACTTGAAAGGAAACAGCTTTAGATCTAAAAAACATTAATATTTTTTTATTGACAAGATGTGAAAACATAAAATTTTCGTGCTAGCAACCACTAGTTTTTTTACAGAAGTGGGATGCATTTTCGCAATTTAGAGCATTGTAAGTGCTTACTTTTTTCTTTTTTATATGTGAAGTTTGACGTCAGTCATTGAAATTTTTTTCTCTTTTAGTGTCAAACTTTTTATAAAAAATATACACGTCGAACTTCCCTTATCCTATTCTTCCATACCTCTGCC
This sequence comes from Melanophora roralis, assembly GCA_963583895.1. Classification (NCBI taxonomy): domain Eukaryota; kingdom Metazoa; phylum Arthropoda; class Insecta; order Diptera; family Rhinophoridae; genus Melanophora; species Melanophora roralis. Next base: position 48,892,324 of record OY757191.1, on the reverse strand, counting down.
TTAATAGCTTAACAGCCGTTAACAATTAAGTTTCGGTCTCTCTACGTGCTTTTCTAGTGTCCTATGGCTCGACAACATCGCTATCAACCTTTATGGGATCCTCTAATAACAGTTTATAAATCGCACTGACCTTTTGATATCAAAGAGAGCATCATCAGATATGCTTCTATATATGTACCCCTGCGAAAGTTGTCTTCTACTTTTAAAAATCGAAAATAAACCAGTAGGAAAGTTAAAGTCGGTCAATCCCGACAATATTATACCTTACACCTGGGGTCTAATTACCGCTCTCGATATCGAGCTTATTGTATCGAAAATTTTTGTTTTGGGATTACGGCATTCGATATCGAGCTAAAATAAGCCAAATTTGAGATGATGGCTCTCGATATCGAGCCGTCGATCGAGTGCTATCTCTGCAAACATTGTTCGATACCTAAATGTCAATCGTAAACAAAAAAAACATAGCTTTTTTCATTTTGTCGGCAATAAAAAAATTTTAAATAATGTAAGTTTGTTAAAATTTGTAAGTTATAATAAGTGTAGTTATTATTTTAATTCCAGGACAAGTGTTAAAAATATTAATTTAAAACAAAAAGAAATATTGTACTTTGGCACATCCCAATGAGATAATCATTACCAACTGCGTGTTGAAAAGAGCCAGTAGCAAGAAGTGAAAGTGTAGCAGCTAACTGCAACGTTGGTGGCACAGCCATTGACATGTTCCCAGAAAAATTTAATTGAGATAAGACATAATTAAAAGCTCCCTTCGATAATCCGAACCGCTGCTTAAATCTAAAAATATATGGTCAACAATTTGTTTGGATTTTTTATACAAATTTGTTACTTACACTTTTGTTGGCAAGGATAGCACGTCGCTTTTATCCCGCATATGCCTTCGAATACGAACCAAATCATTTTCCTCTTCTGACTCCGACGAAGACAAATATGAAGACATTAATACAATATCCATTTTTCTATTCGCACAAATTTTTTATTTAAAATTACAAAAAACTTAAATTTTGCCTTTAGCTGTTTCCTTTTTGTTTTGTTTGTATTTTAGACAAACATATGTTACGACTCTATTACAAATTTTTTAAAATCTTTTACAATTGGAATAAAAACTCGATTCGATATTGATCGAATGCCATCATGAGGTAACTCATTCGATATCGAGTTTTATATTTGTTCGACAGCGTATTCGATATCGTAAGCGGTAATTAGCCCCCTGTATTTTGATCACTAAATACATGGACATCCAGCCGGACAGAAAGATGAATGAACATGCTTATATCGACTCATGAAATGATTCTGAGCTGATTAGTTCAATTAAAGGTGCATCTTAGACTATTTGTTTTGGGCGTTATAAACATCTGCACAAACTAGAGGCCAGCTCAAGACGACACTTAATTATGCATCATCTCAAATTTTCAATTCACTTCATATACATCAATTCATCATGATAACACATTCAATTTCAATTCCTCTCGAAACTTTACTATTGACGGGATGTTCCTGGTATGTTGGTTTTAAAAAGGGGGTTGATTTTTAATGTATGTATGTAATGTTATTACGTATGAATTTTATATTGATTTGCCTGCTTGTATATATGTTTGTTTATGTGTCTATTCAGCATTGTGTGTAATACACGCAGTTTTGTTGTTGTTGACCACACATCATCACAGTAATTTTTTTCATCGACCACACATCATGACAGTATTTAACTTGTATCAACAACAGTGCATGACAACACTCTTTATTCTTAACTTCACTACATTGCGTCAAAGAAACTGTGGCAGCTACACTACATTAGAATTAGAAAACACAAGAATCAGAAAACTATGCGATTCTTGAATTAGCTTATAAAAACCCTTCCATGTATGAACAGATTCCAGGCCCTACCTACCCCCCCCAGACTTTTGTAAAAAAAATATGGGTCATAAAAGTTTTTTGTTAGAATTTCAGCATCTCCGTGACTGATAAGTAGGGTTGTTACAGCGATACATCTACAGAGCGCACTTAACAACAGGTTCATACGGCCTTGCTTTGGAAGTAGGTTCAGTAGATAGTGTTGGTAAATCAAATTAGGTGGAGAAGGATACAAAATAAATACATTTTATAAAGTTGCCACTAATTAACCAATGTTTAATATAATCATGGAGAAGGTTTGAAATTAAGGGCGATTTTTATAATTTATTTTTGCCGTAAGCACTATTTACTAAAAAAATATGCTAAAACCGGTCATAAGCAACGAAATGTGAAGTCTTTTCAAAGGCAAATACCATTGTTACTGAAAAAAATTTTAACTCTATCTGATAGTAATATTGTGTCACTTGTCTTACCCCGTTTTTATATTTCCTTAAAATTTATATTTAGTTTCTAAATAAAAGTTTGGTGGTACGAAAGAATAGCATAAGGAAGGCGATGTTTCTGGACATATGCGTCTATTATTAGCTTTTGCCTGCAAATCCTGCTTTAAAGGGTTTATAGTAGACTCAAAATTCAACTTGTTTTTCAAATATTTAAAGCAGGTCCCTTCTTAGCCAGCTTATATGCCTGCTCGTAGCCATTGTAGTCACTGTTTGCGGAGACCCAGTCTTATATAATGTCAATCCGCTGCTCTGTCTTAAACAGATTCACTTTTAATTGTAATTTGCAAGCTGACTGACACAATTATTACATAATTCTTGATGAAGAATCTGTAAAAGTTAGCCAAGGTCACACAAGTTTAATAACGTCCTGGGATTTACACAAAAAAAAAATAAGGCAAATAATCTTTACTTAAATCAATACGTAGCGGTGTCCAAAGTACGGTAAGTACGGATATTCTTCAGCCAAGTACGATTTTTGTAGTACGAATTTTTTACTTTTTAGCAAAAAAAAATATTGATTTAAGTTCGAAACTGTACTTGATATAAGTCTAAAAAGAACAATTAAAGCTTGAACAGGGTAACTCTAAAAATAAAAACACATATTTCTTAACTAACTGAACTTTATTAAAGAAGATGTGTTTCATATTTTTCTAATCGGTTTTATACTCATTAAATATTTGTGATTTAAAATTGTTTTTCCGTGCTTGCCGCAGATGGGATTTGAACATGAGACTCTCCAAACTGCAACGCCAGCGCGGTACCATTTAGGCCATCTGTACAATTTGTCTTCAAATGTTAAAAAAGTATATAAAAACAGCAAATTTTTTCTGCTTGACTTTTTAAGGTAACCCGAATATACTTGATTTAGATAAATCTAAGTTCTGACTGTTTTTAATAACTTCAAGTACAATTTTGGATAAATTCAATGATAAAATTCTTGATTTTAGTACGTATTTTTTTCTCTGTACTTCTTTGCGGCTGAATTTTTATACTCTTTGTCACATGCAACAAAAGAACACTGGCTAGAGGCAATCTGCAACCTCCGGTTCAACGCTAGGAATTACTAATTTTCTCATACAGCCCTGAAATATTATTTTCTCATACAGCCCTGAAATATTATTAACTCAAAACCTGAAAATTATGATGCATACAACCTTGTCATATTAAGTTAGTGATATACATCCCGTAGAGTGCTACTTTTAAAACCTTATGCTTTTAAGAACAAAAAATTGTCTGCCAAGAAACATTGTTCTAGATTTTATTGGAAAAATCTAAAGTCTTGAATCAGAACCTAAGAGACAAATAAAAACCGAAATTTTATTTAATCAATTACAATAAAACTAAAACAATAATTGTGATGTGGATCATTACAATCCACAGTAGCAGCCACAATTCTGACTGATATTAAATAATAAGAGAATGTGCAAAATGTGAACGAAAATAATTGTGAGAAAACAAAAGTTAGTATCAACGATATTTTTCTTTACTTTTTACTGGATCATCTATTTGTATTTTCTTTTTATCTACTTATTTTCTTACTTATTAAGTAAATTATTTACTACTTTTTAGTGGTCGCTTAATTTAAAGGTAAATTGATACAATTGTAGAATGTGGATTTAGTTTAACTTAGTCAAGCGGTGAACGCGATTTAAATAAGTAACCATTCGTAAAAATAACTAAAACTAAATAACATGGATTAAAAAAAGTGTATTTTTAATAAGTTATAATTAATAAATTAAATTAAAAAATATACAAAAAGTGGCAACAAATATAAAAAAATTATGTTGAAAAATTTAACCAAAAAAAATTTTGAATTTCTATAAAAAAGTAAAGGAAAAAAATCTAAATCAAGAAGTGTTGCATAATACTTATTTAAAATTTTTCGTAAATTCCATATACAGATGGCAGTTTTTATATAATTAATAAGTATTACATACATATATATACATATGTGGAGTGTTATGTTTTAAAGGCCTTTAAATTATTTTAACCAAATAAGCCTTTAATTTAATCAATTCATTGAGTTTGAAAAAAGTATATCTCTACGCGTTACATTTTGCACTTGGCTAAGAATTTATTGAACATACTTATACTACATAAAAACTACAACCAAAAATACCATGTAATAAGTGGAAATACAATTTTTACAAAATTAAATTCTTTTAAAAAAATTTTTTTATCTATATTTCTTTTATAATATTTTTGTTGGGCGTATTTCTTGCATAACATAAAAGAAATTTTTAAAAAATTGTCTTTAAAAAAATAAAAAAAAAACACAATTAACTAAACGCCAAATACACACACACACCTTCATTAATACATGTGTTAAATGGTGATACAACAATCACCAGTTGAAATGTAGACGCGAATTAAATTTTAAAGTGAAGTTCAAGTGATAATAAAGCTTAATTTAAAAGCTCATATCATTGTAATATAATACTGTGATTATGTTTATAAAATTGTGTTTGTTGTCTTCTTCTTTACTTTGCTCATGAGCGTATACGTAATTAGTTATTGAGAGGCAATTTATTGCTCATACACAATAAAATTAAAGAGAAGAAAACAAAAACAAAAAAATAATTTGCTTTAAGTAATCAAACAAATTTTTTACACTTTATTTGAAGGAATTTGCTTACAAAAGAAGAAGAAAAACAGAAACAAAGTCTTTTCTATGAAAACTGTTCTGAAAGCTTATCTTTGTTTATATTATTCGCCAATTTCAAAACATAATTTTAATCATATAAAATTGTTGTTGTTGTTTTTGTAAAACACCTGCTTTCATTTTTGTCCCTTTAGTTTAGATTTATAAAGGCCTCTTAGAGTGTTTAAATAAACATTATACAATTTCTTTGTTTATATTTTGTTTAACTAAATGTTTATGCATAGGTAGAGATTTATCTAAGAATATGAAGTTTTATTTTTTTAATATTTATGTTTAAGTGGGGGATGGCTTTTGCAAAAAATTTACTGCTCTAAGTAATAAAATTTTTTGACTGGTGTTGATGATTGTATTATAAATATAGCTTTCATTTATTGTACATGCCAAACAATTAAACAATATATTGCAAGATAAACAACATTAACTTTTTTTTAAATGAAACAATTAAAAATGTTATATGTAATCCGTCATACCAAATTTTATTATTTCTTATTCTAACAGTGGGGAGCTTAAAGTGATTTTAGGTAGTGTGAGACTTATATGTTTTTTTAACCTAAAGCTAAGTGTGAGAGATACTATGTTGCCTTAAAATCCCAAGTTTTCATAATTTTAATACGTAGTGGGGGTATTATGCATTTTGACTTAAAAAAAACAGTTCAAGTCCGACTTTCAATTATACCGATCAACTAAGAATAATTTCCTTAGTCGATTAAAACCTGTCTGTCTGTCTGTCTGTCTATTTGTACAAGTACACATAAAAAATAAACCAGTTATCATTTCTTAAATTAAAAGCAAGGGTTTCTTAAGTCAAGTAGGATTTTTCCAGTATAAATTTCTTACCTTTATCCATATTAAAGCCATTTAAGCGTAAACGTGATTTATCCAATAATGCAAACAAATTTTTTTAGCCAACAGAGCTTTACTAAAGAATATGAAAAGCTTTATATTTTATTTTTATTAAATACATATTTAATATTTATAGTTCAAAAACTTTTCATTGTACTTGCTATAACAGGAATTGGAATTTGAGACTCTCCGAACTGCAACGCCAGTGCCAGGCCAACGAGGCTCTTTGTTTTTAAATGTAAAAATATATTCGAAAACAAGGAGTTTTTTCTGCTTGATTTTTTGAAGTTATCCGAATAGACTTGATTAAGGAAAACCTAGGTACGAAACTTTCTAAAGAATTTCAAGTGCCATTTTAGATTAATTTAAGATCAAAGATTGGCGGTCCTGATTGACTAAAGGTTTCTTGCTTGTTTAATGTTTTGTTTCATATTACTTCTAAAAAAAGCATAGTAAATTTTCTTTGTTACGATTTTTGAAAATTGATTAAAGTAATAAGGCAAAGGGTCTGATCTACTTGTTGGGGCTGCCAAGTTTGCATTATTCTGAATAATGTATAATTCTGCCCTGATTCTGACTCTGGTGCCGGGTTGCTATGATATACATATGTTTATCATTAATATATTTTATTTGTTTTTTCACCTTTTTGTAATACCAAATTTTTAAAATCTCTTTACTATTAATACCTATGTATAACTGTAACCACATACACTTAAAATATAATAACAGTAAATGACTGTTAGTTACTTAGAAAGTATTCCGTAAAGTTGTTTTTATATTGAAAAAACAGTTTTATTTTAATACAATATTTTTGTATCCGTTTCGAAAGGTTATTCAAGGCTTCTGTTAAAGTTAATTTTGTCAGTTATTTTTTTTTTAGTAATATTTAACTTTGATACAAATTTTTGCTTTTTAGTTTGGCTTAAGTTTATATAATTTTTTTTTATTAAGAGAAATTATTATTTTCCGTAAATTGCGAAAGAAACTTTTAATTTCAAAAAAGCCGATTTTTCTACCGATACCAGCCGAGCAGAATCCGTTTTCGAAAGCAGCTACGCATTTTTCATCATCAGTACTCTTTGAGCGGTAGTAGTGTATTTGGTTGTAAACATCACTTATTTAACTTACACGTAACAGTGAAAGGGATACGGCATGACTGTTTTCTTTCGTTTTTACTTTGTAAGTTAGGACGAAGTTAAATTTTTTTCTGATACTTTTAGGGGATTCAGAAGGTGTTCTATTTTTCCTATTGTCATATTGTCATAAAATTTTGACAATGGTTTACCAACCTTTACCAACGATTGGACACTCGGCGCAGGTGTAGGTGGAGTTGTTGTGATAATTTAATAAGTATATTGAACGACGTGTTACTTCTAAAGAACTATTTTTGTATGAAAGACAACAAAATTATTGTGAAATGAAAATAGGACATAATAGGATACCTTGTGAATCCCCTGTTTGTGTTTTGCTGTAAATGCCAGAAAATCTAGTTAATTTTAGACGAAGTTAATTTTTTTATATCTGAACGTATAAAAAATATTTTGTTTATTTTAATAAATATCTTGTTGGAGGGTTTTTAAATGAACATTCAGTTATCTTTAATAGATTTCCAGTTGGTTTTACATAAATAATTTTTTGAGTGAACTTATTATTGATTTTGGTGGCTATTACAGAACAATTTCTGGGCACTTCGATCTTCTGCGCTCCTTCTTAAATTCATTTCACCAAGTTTTAAGACGTCTTCTTCCCCTTGATCCTTCCATTGGATTTTTAGATTTCCTCTTTGGCTTGATTCATCGTCAGGTTTGACTTCAAATGACATCTATTCCTTCCTGCCAGTACATATGTACGTTTTTTTCATTCGTCACGATCTGGAACTTTCTGAACTTAATACTACTCAACCTCAGCTTTGGCTCTGCGCATATGACTTTTCAGGTTGCTTTTATGGTAGTACTTTACATATCTTTAAAAGCTAACGTGAAAAAAAACAAGTCAGAGTGCTATATTCGGCTATGCCAAATCTTATATACCCTTTGCATTGGTATTTTTCTCTCTAGCTATATTTTTTAAAAATTGAGCAGTTATTGTACCTTTACTTTTCGTAGAACATTTAAAGTCGATAGCGTTACTGTTTTTGGTATACAGCGTTTCTAAAATTTAAAGGATTATTTTAAAAGTTAAAAGTGCTACATTCCCTAGGTATAGAAAATTTCCTTTAAAAAAGTAAATAAAATGGTCACTTCTGTTACAATGGGATTGTTCTTTTCAGAAAGGGTTATGCCAATAATTAATTATACTAGATTCCTAAATGTTATATTTTATGTATAAAAACTCCAACTTTAGCAGCAAGATAATAATGAACATATTCATTAGCTCGAAATATCTCCTTCACCATATATTGTGTCTTGTTCTGTGAGTTGTACAAAAAGTTACAAAAATAAGGCCTAATAGGTTCATAATATACATGTTAGATAGAGGGTCAAATTTTTACATAAAATGTAACAAATGTAAACCAATGGCAACGTTGTTTAGCACACATATGAGGGTGCATAAATACGCATTAGGCTTTTGTATGTATGTTTGGATGTAGGTATGTATGGACATATGTTTGCTGATTTCGGCACACGTTTAACAATTCATATGCATATATGTACCTTTTTACATATGTGCATACATACATATGTACATACATACATATATACACACATACATAAGTACATACATATACATATGTATATATAACGTGTACATACCCAATAAGCAAAAATTTTTTGTGAATTCCAATGTTGGAATTCCGGTGTGAATCCAAGCTTGACATACATTTAAAATCCATCCTCTTTCCAGTCTGTTTGAAGTTTGTTAAAAAACAACAACAAATTTGTTTGAAGCATACGTTATTTATGGCACAGAGTTGATGGAAAATCATTGGCGGCGGTGAAGATGATGATTTTATAATTAAATTTTCAGATTCAAGTTCGGTTCAACTTGAATCACACCGTTATTCAAGGCTGGAATTACACTATAAAGGTACTGTTTTGTTCGACTGTAATTCAATGGTTAATTTTGCTGGATTCGCTATTGAATTCAACTGTGTTTTAACTGTAATTCAACACTGGAAATTGGAAATCGTGACTTGATTTCAAATGTAATTCCACTAGAATTTCAGCCAAAATACTTATTGGGTAAAGATACGTTTATAAATTTTCTCCTAAAAAGTATCTAGTCCGTGGTACTTAACTCCGAAAACTTGATATATACGGACCCAAAATATTTATATTTTATGGGTCGCAAACGGATAGTAAAAATATTACAAATGGAAAAATAAACTGATATCACTATATGAAGTGCATAAAAATTCAGTCCGTCATTAAGAATATTTTACACAGCTCGATTTTAAAGTTAAAATTCCCTAAAATTCAATTTTGTAAGATCACAGCCCTCTCCCATGTTTTCAATACCATTTCAAGACCATTGTGAGCAGAATTTATATTTTTTCTGTGTCCAAACACTCACACACACACGCTTAAAATCTTACCATTCTTGGAAATTATAGCAGGCTTTCTGGCTTAAATTTAAATAATATATTTTACGAAGTAAAAAAATAAAAAATATCGAGTTGCGACTCTTTATATTAATCCATCGACTTATCCTTTTTGAATAACTATACAAAATTGGAACCATACAACTGAATATGCTAAAATCTCCAAGCTCATGGCGTTCTGTTTAATTAACAACTGAAACTGTTAAGATAAAATTGTTTGAATTAAAATTAATGGCAAAATAAAATATATTTAATATAAATAATAATAATAATAATATAAATATTATTTACATACGAAGATAAAATTAATAGAAAGGGGTTTCTATGTAATATTATAATTGATACTTAAGAAGTTATACCCACACTACAAACGTAATGGGGTACTATGCGTTTGTGCAGATGCTTGTAACGCCCAAAACTCAGACCATAGATATAGAATATAGAATAGAAAAAATTCAACGCCCTAAAAATTATATCATAAGAATGATAACTCGTGCTCCTAGGTATAATAAAAACAGCAAGATCCACAAGGATCTACAAGTCCCATTGTTCGATGCGAAATTCTAAACTATGATGACAAGTAACTAAATAAACTGGAAAGACATTCAAATCCGCTCGCTTAAAATATCCTGCAACATAGTGAATATACTGGTCTGAAAAGAAGATATACTATTGCGCTAAAATACTGCAATTAAAATTAAGTAATTTTATAATGAGAACTTAAATTTAAGTCTGCTACTGGCTGGACTAATATCAATTACTTAGTTCGCATAAGGAAAGATTCAATAATCAAAATATGCAAAAAAAAATTCCTAAAGCCCTATTCAAATGTGTTGTAGAGGTTATTATGGTCGGGGTTGATCGACTTTCTTACTTGTTTTGTTATTTATTACGATTCATTTCCCTGTAAAGTAAACAGAACTTCACTAATTTTAATTTTGTAACATTAGCGATGTTTTTTAAGATAAACAAAATTTAGGTTAACAAATTTTGCAATTTCTTTGTAAAGCAAAGAATAACAGAAGATAATAAAATACGGTGTCGTAAATAACAATTCAAATAAAATAACTGCTTTTGATTCGGCATAATCACTTAACTAACCAACTAAGCTACACATTTAACTTCTTAGCATATTACGGTCAGACGTCATAAAACACTATCGCTCTCGTGCTAAGATATCATAGTTATTAGAGCAATATAGCAAATAATAAATATAACTTAAGAAAAAACATGTAAAAATACTATACTCAGCTGTGCCGAATTTTATAACGCCTTAAAGTGCTGATATGCCGTAAGATTCTCAAATGCTTGCGTTTTTAAAAAAACCAAAATACTCTCTAGCGGGTAACTAAAATCAACCTTTACTACGGCATCGCTTTATCGTTTCCGTTATCTAAAACTAATCATTTACTTATAGTAAGCAGCCTACTAATCAGCTGGCATAACAAAATATAATAAACAAAAAAAAATATATGCCAATTGATATTAAAAATATTAATTTTGAAAAAAGGTTTTCAAAAACAAGTAAGAGCGCTATATTCTGCTCTGCCGAATCTTACATACCCTTCAGAACGTGTAGGAGCTTTACTCTAATAATTTTAATTTTGTGTGGCAATTCCCTTAGGCGGTGGTGATAGGGGGTAGGAATGTTCTAGGAAAATATTTGCAAAGAAAAATGAGTTTGGGCCAGTGTAACATTTGACCACGGGCACCCTGGAAGCTTTCGTGAGGGGGCTGATAACAGTTTCCCAAACTTCGTATGGGATATAGATAGTGGGTAAATATGTTCTAAAATATGTTTGGGAGGGAAAACTTATGGGGCAGGGCGAACACTTTATTTCCTTAAACGCGACTCTGGAGAAACTATTGGCGTTTTTCCATCATTTATGTAAACTTTGTATTGCACTCCCCTTAGGTGATGGAATATGTTTGGAAGGAACAGATTTTATACTTCTAAGGGAAATTTTTGAATAAAATTAGGATAAAAACCCGTAGGGTTTTATTATTATATTATTATATATTATTATTTTATCTTTTAAAATTTTTGCATATGTGTCTTACCTTATGCCACATGCTTACTTCTTCGGAGCATACCTACAGCAACTATTTTGAGGATAAATCTGCTTTAAATATTTCCCTATTGCCAAACTTTTGGCCTATATTTATAACTTTATGCGGCTGCGGAAATGGCCCATTTCTTCGGTCGCTTTGTGATACCTGGCGAAGAGAAAGATAAAAAGAGAAAAAGACATTTGATTAGATTAGATCAGCTTAGATAAGAAAAATTAAAATAGAAATAAAGATTAATATATATCGCTGGCAACGTCGCCCCGTATTGGTCCCTGTCCTCGAGCCAATTGCTTTCCTTGATAAGAGATGAAGACTGGCCTCATCAGACAGGCTATCCAGTCTGTCGGTACCAAAATGTCGGGTCCAAATGTCCGGACTGAAGCACAAGAGGTGCTGTATACTTTCAGTCTCCTCTGGGTCCTGACATATTCTACAGAAGTCGTTGAAAAGCAACTCTAAGCTGCTGGCATGGACAACAAATCAACAGTGGTTAAGCAGAATTTGGCTTTGAACACCCCAAAATATACCATTTGTCTCATGCTCTTAAGTCCAAATAACGGTAATTCCCTTTAACCTTAAAAAAAATGCAAATGAATTATGCCCTCGAAATAGACATGAGCCCTTTTTGATAAAACTAAATTTTGTAATATTGCCTCATATTCATATCAAGTCATATTCCTTCAGTTAAGGCAGCGATATAGTAATACATTTTTGCATACATTTTGCTTTTATGTATATCAGCAGAACAAACATTTTTAAATAGGCTTAAAGACAATGCACACAAATAATTGCGCGATAGGTAAATGACAGTTAAAATATACAAAAAAAAAAAAAACTTAGATAAATATGCTTGCAGGCAAAGAAATTTCTTTTTCAGGTAATCTAAATGAGATAAATCTTTTGTTGTGATAAGTCATATATATCATTATGGCTATAAAAGCTTAACAAGTTTCGACTAAATATATTACACAGAAAAAATTATTCCAATATTTCTTCAATTAAAAAACTTAATAAGAACCCAAAACTGCTTTTAATTAAAAATTTAATTGTCCCAATAAAATGTATAGGTTCTAAAAGAAATTTGACCGTAGCAATGGTGCTTATTTAAAACTCCTTTTAAAAAGCAATATTTTTTGCATAGACATTTTGTATGCTCGTTTTTGCAAGTATGCAACACACATTATTTTGAGTATACAAAAATAATAAACAACCATCAACAAGAGTTTAGAGAAAAAAAATCCAATGTCTCTGTAGTTTAGTATTAAGAGTCTAAGTCTGGCAGGCACATGGTGCCGGGTTCAAAGCTTGACCGGATCAAAATGGCTTTCTTTTTTCAGTTTTCATTTGTTACATATTTTGTATGAAATTTGTGATTTTGTACTAAAAAAAACTAAGACTATCGCACTTTTTCGCCTATATCTCGGCTGGTAGTTAACCGATCTTTCTGATTTTAAATAGCGATTGTCTCCAGGATATTTAAAATAGTTTGACACCAATAACAGCTCCGTATTAGTTTATTTCACTTCGGAAACCTTATTTCAACAGGCGGACAGACGGACATAGCTATGTATATCGACTTCCTTATCTATAAGGATCTAGAATACATATACTTTATAGGATCGGTAATGGATAGTAAAGAAATAACAAACGGATAGACAAACTGATAAATACTCTTATCACTATGTGAAGGGTATAACTAGTTTTATTCTGTAAATAAAACTGAATATTTAACTTAAAAAAATATGTGATAAAAAAAATTATAAAAAAATATAAAATAAATAAATTTTTTTGTGAATTTATTACAACCCAACTAAAACTTTTAATAAAATCAATTAAAAAGTTCATTTATTTGAATTTTAATTAAATTCTTTTAATTTGTACTAATAATTTGTTTACAGTCTGAGAATCAGTTAAAATTTAATTGTTTCAACAAATTTCTTAATTGAAAATAACTTTACATTTTTTCCGTTTAGTGTTATTTTAATATTTAAAAATTAATAATGCTAATACAAACGAAACGCTCTAGATTAATTGCTATTGCAATTATTTTGCTCTTTTTCATTTTAAATTTATTACTGTAAAATGTAAACATGATAACTTGATTAAACTTAAAATAATCGTGGATAAGGGTGATTACTTTGGAAGCAAAAATGACAAGTGCAAAAAGTAGCGACTTGTTAAAAAATTACACAGAGAGTTATAAGAACAACTGTAAAAAAGAGAAATATTTAGATTTGCCTCTGATACTAAAAAATTATCAAAAGGCTGCAAAGAAATTTTAACTTTTTAGGTTTTACTATTAATGAAGTTGATACTTGAAAATGCCAACATTTAACTGTTGACTATCGCCGTGGGCAGTCAACTAAAAATAAAAAATAATCGAAATAATTAGATTAACAAAATTTTATTTACACTGTGCTATTAAACATTATTATTAGTTTAAGATTTCAAGTGTCCTTTTAAGAAAGTTTGGCTAAATTATAGTATTAAAATTATTAAAAAAAAAGATGGTTGAAATGGAAGATCAATCATCAAAAGCAATTGCTGTTAGTGATAAACAGACAACACATACAGCCATAAGTGATAACAATAATGCGTTAGATGACAGCAATCCTGAATCTAAATTATTAAACAGTAACGGTAGTGCGCCTAAAAATGGTTTAAAAAAGCAAAAAAGTGTAAAGTCCGAACAGGATCGTAAAATGACTGAAGATATCAATAAGCTTTTACATGATATGCCCTTGACCGATGACATGACATGTGGCTTTTGGATATTTAAAGGCACATTTTTTCAAAGGTAAGTCAAACTTAAATTAGTCCAGGAACATTTAGGGTTGCCAACCTCTTGGTGAATTTTTTATATCTACACTACTTTTATACATGATATAGGTATTATGCGTTTGTGTGAGTGGTTGTAACGCATAGTAGGAGTAGTAATATAAATTATACTGCTTGACCCAAAATCACTTGTTTTTGAAGTCGACTAGACCCTGTTAATCCTTTCGGCAGGTGTATGTTTGACATGTTTAAAAATAGTCTGATTAAACTATTCAAATTGTCTTGGCCTTATTCGTTCAGTTTTTTGACTAAATTTATTGTAATAGAATCATGGCCTTAACCCAAAATCCTGCACAGGTATCTACACTTGCAAAATAGTTTTCTAAACAGTGGCATCTAGCACAATTTCTATACACCACCTTCGTGGTAGGGGTGTTATGCATTTGTGCTGATGTTTGTAATGGCCAAAAGTGGAAGACTAAGACCAAACTTCAATTATCTATTCATAAATACTAGAGCCTGACTGAGCATGCATTTTCGAAACTGAACCCAACCCGAATATAGGTCAAACGATATTTGTTTCGCCACAACCGAACGCATACTGTGTTCTTGAATTAAAAAAAGTTTACACGTTTGAATAATTTATTACGGAATTAATACAAAACAAAAATAACAGTTTTGTAAAACTAACATATAAACGATAGTTTGTACTAAAATAATAAAATTATGTGTCAGTGGTTACAGTTACGAGTTTTCATAATTCAGTAACAAAATAAAACCTTTTTTTTGCAGTAACGTAGCACCTTACGCCTGTGCATTTTTGTATATTTTCTGCAACAAATGGATTTCTTTGAAAAATTCAGTCAGCGATCGGTAAAGTTCAGTAAAATCGCCGAAAAGGAAACAATTGCTGAACCTCGAACTAGAACGTTTGGTCGGTCTCTAAAGAACATTGATATTATCGGTTTGCTTTTTTTCCTTTTAACTTTAGTTCATTCATAATTTAATTTTTTTTTTTTTTGCTAAAAATTAATTCAAATTTTTAAATAATGCTGATTAAAAAAAACTTATATACTTATATCGATATTTATCATCAGTACTCTTTGAACGTTTGTATTAAAAATTACTGCTATAAACATCACTTCTTTTACTTTCTCGTGGATTACACGTAGCCATATTTATTGCGGCAATTTTAATATTTGATGGCTTTAATACTAATTGCAACGTGTGGACTGCAGCTGTCTTATGCGGCAATCGATTGCGCAATGATTGCTGTAGCAATTGCCTAATCAATTATTGCTACGCATTAAGCTTTCATTTTAGTATTTCCTCCATTTTAGTTTAGGGCACCGACCAGACCACTTTATGGCGTATTTCGCTTAAAGATCTTTGTTTATACCAATACAAAATCAAACTGACTTAAGAACTGAAACCGATGGATCATTTACCGCGACGTACATTCTCCGATTGGGCTCTGGAGAAGATGAACCCATAATTCAACCGAAAAGTGACGAAGCTCATATTTGGCTCAATGGATTTGTCAGTAAGCAAAATATGCATTATTGGTCTGGTTAAAATCCACATGTACTTCACGAATCACCACTTCATCCATTCATTGGGCCATATTTTTTTGTCGACAATAACAATCGTCACGTTACTGTAAATAGCATTCGTTATCGCGCCATGATTAGTAATTTTTTTTTGCCCGAATCGCAAAACATGGACTTGGACGAGACGTGGTTTCAACAGGACGGTGCCCCAAGCAAAACTGCGCATGTCGCAATCGATTTATTGAAGAGTAAGTTGGCTAAGCATGTTATTTTAAAAAACGGATTAGCCATTTAGCCACCTCGTTTATGCGATTTTACGCCGGTAAACTTTTTTCTTTGGGGCTACATTAAATCATTGAACGCAAATTAGCGGTCATTATAGCCAAAATGTGTGACCGAGTCATCGAAAATCGGGTCTTATAAATCGACAGACGTGCCTGCGGTGGCCATGTGAACGAAGTCGAGTTCCATTCATAAATATTTTGATTGTATTTCAAGTCGATCATAAAGATTTATTAAAAAAGAAGCGTACTTGCTCTAGTCTAAGCAGCAGCAAAATTTTCTTTGGCAGTTTTTTGTTCATTATGTTCTCAATAAAGTCTCAGTAAAGTTATCTCCTTCGGTCGTCAAATCCCCCTTTTTTTGCCATATTTACAATTAAGTCGGCAGTGACTTCGTCGGAAATCGTTTTGTATTCCAGAATGCTCTTATAATGAGTTCCATAAGCAGGCGTTAGTATTTTTTTAATTTACCCAGAGTCGCAAAAAAGTTAAGCATCAATAATAAGATTAAAGTGTGTAAATAAATGGTTTATTATACCCACCACACAAGTGATAATGGTACATAATAGTTTGTAATTTCGTTTGTTATTTCTTTAATATTCATCTGCAACCCCATAAGGCAGGGTTGGGCAAAATACATGCTTTGCTGTATTTGAAATACAAAATACAAAATACTTGTTCCGCTTGTATTTCAAATACAAAATACCAAATACTTTTAAGTCGAGTATTCCAAATACAAAATACAAAATACAAAATACAGTATTTTAGTATCTTTTATTTAAAATACAAAATACAAAAATACAAAATACATTTATAACCAATCGGTAAAACATGAGTTTCCTTTCATGAACACTAGATTTTTAAAAGTTTAATCCGATAAGCAGCCTTGGGGAATATATAAAATCTGCTAAAGAAAACAATCTTTCTTACAGGTCCTGATGAACACAAACTGGTGTTTAGTTTTATGAAAACAGTTCTCTGTATGTGAAAAACAAATTAAATTAAAAGTAAAGTAATATCAAGGCGAATTCAAAAATTCGCCCTATGCATTTCTTTTGTATACCCTTCACATAGTGATAAGGATATATATCAGTTTGTCATTCCGTTTCCAATTTCTTTATTATCCATTTGCGACCCCATAAAGTATATATATTCTGTTGATATAGACATGTCCGTCAGTCCGTCTGTCAGTCTGTTGAAATCAAGTTTTCGGAGTCAAATGAAGTAACACGGACCAGTCATTGGTGTTAAACTATTGGAAATATCCTGGAGACAATCTGGAGACCCAGATATAAACGAAAAATCAAAATAACCCATTTTTTAAGACAAAATCCGTGCACATGTCTCTATATATGTCAGTAAATATAGTCATTCTTGCCACAAAACTTGACACCGATACCCTGAAAATAGGGACTTACATAAGTAAATATTTTTTTCCAGATCAGATCAGGAGAAGTGGTATTTCCTCTACAATTGCACAAATTTTGTGAAATATTTCATGCGCTTAATCGAAGAAACTATAACAGCCATCGACTTCAAATGTTTCACAAAAAGTAATTGTACAACAAGACCTACACTTTGGAGAAAAAATTTTTTGAGTGGAGCAGGAGAAGGGGTAGCTCCCATACAAATTAATAATTTTTATGAAATTTTCGGTACGCTTTATCTCGGAAACTATAACAGCTATCGACTTCTAGTGTTCTACGAAAAGTAATTGTATGTTAAGGCCTACACTTTGCAAAAAAAAAAAAATTTTTGAGTAGGGGCAGGGGAAGGGTTAGCTCCCACACAAATAAACATTTTTTATGACATTTTCAAAACGCTATATCTCGGAAACTATAACAGCTATCGACTTTAAATGTTCTGCAAAAAGTAATTGGACATTAAGGCCTACGCTTTGGAAAAAAAAAATTTGGGTTGTGACAAGGGTAGCTCCCATACAAATTAACAATTTTTAAGAAATTTTCGATGCGCTCTATTTTAGAAACTATCGACTTCTAGTGTTCAACGAACAGTAGTTAGATGAAAAGACCTACATTTTGGGAGAAAAATTTGGTTGATGGCAGGAGAAGGGGTAGCTTCCATACAAATTAATAATTTTTATGAAATTTTCGATACGCTTTATCTCGGAAACTATAACAGCTATCGACTTCTAGTCTTCTACAAAAAGTAATTCCACGATAAGACCTACATTTTGCAAAAAAAAGTTGGAGAGGAGCAAAAGGACTAGAAGATCTCATAAAAATTAACAACTTCTATTAACCTTTCAAAACGAATAATGTCGAAAACTTTTATAACTCTCGACCTAAAACCTTCTTCATCTATTTCTATTATTCATACGAACGATAAAATTTTATAAAGTTGTCTATGGACTTTAAAACTTGCACAAGGTATTTTTATTTTATTATTTGCAGTATAAAATAACTTGGCTGAGTATATTTAAAGACCAATGTGAGGGGTATATAAGATTCGACCCAGCCAAATATAGCGACCTTACTTGTTATGTTTTAAGGTGTGAATGTCAAAAAAGTTTTAATTTTTATACAAAATTTGATTTTTTTTTGACATTCACATTTTCAAATATCCGCCGAACTCTTGATATTACCTGAAAAGAACGTACCTGCCTAAGGCGAAGACATGAATGAATACGAAGACAAAGTTTCAATTCTGTTTTTTTTTTTTTGAAATTTTAACATTTTTTAATTTTGCTAATGACAACTTTTTGTATAACAAAAAAATGTATTTTGAAAAATGTATTTTGACATCATAAGTATTTGAAATACAAAATATAAAATACTTCAGTGTTGGGTATTTCAAATACAAAATACATTGGAAGGTGGTATTTGAAATACAAATACAAAATACGTATTTGTATTTCAAATACGTATTTCAAATACAAGTATTTGAAACACTGTCCAACCCTGCCATAAGGTATATATTTTCTTGGTCCTTATAGACAGGGAAGTGGATTAAGTGATGTTCGTCTGCCCGTCTGTCCGTGTTATGTTTGAAATGAACTTTTTGAAACCCTCCTAATTCGCATAGATCCGTAAAAGGTATTAAACTATCAAAAATATCTGCAAGCAAATCGCTAAATCCAGTAATATCGCCAGATAACTGACCGAGATATAAACCAAAATCTAAGATATCTTCCTATTATTTCATAAAGTTTGAACATAAAAACCTTTACAACTGCCCCGCAGTTGCCCCTACACGGGTTCAATATAAGACCGACTCCCATTATTTTCCCCACGAAAGTTTTCGCGGAACATCCTTACACCCACCCTCTAACAGGGTCGCCATACAAAGTTTAATTTTTTTTTACATATTTTTAAATCGTTTCCAGAGCTTCCAGGGTGCTCCTACAAAGGTCACATATAAGACCCACCTCAATTAATTTTTTTTCTCAAACATTTTATTGAAGATATTTGCTCCCTACCTCCAGTCCCTAACAGGGTGCTTTACAAAATAGAAAAAATAGGCTAAAACGCCTACAGCTTCCCGAAGTCGCCCTTAGAGGAGCAACATGTGTTACAGAACCCCATTAGCTTTCCCCCCCAAATATATTCCGAGAACATACTTGTCCTCTATCCCCGTCATCTAACGGGATAGCATAATTATATATCTTGGTCAAAAATATAATAATTTTAAATTTTTAGATTTGCAAATCAAACATCCTACGTTGTACTCTATGGGTTGGTGGGATGTATATTCTCAATGACATATGCATACTTTAATGGAACGATAACAACTATTGAAAAAAGATTTAAAATACCATCAAAGAATACAGGTCTAATATCGGTGGGAAATGATATAAGTCAAATGATGGTATCGGCTGTGTTAAGTTATTATGCGGGAAGAGGGCATCGGCCAAGATGGATTGGATTTGGTAAGATATGCACAATTAAAACTACACACAAAGGATTTAATTAGTATTTAACTTTTATCTTTCTTTAAAGGTCTCTTAACGATAGTGGCATTTTGTTTGCTAACAGCTGCTCCTCACTTCCTGTATGGCCCAGGGGAGGATGCATTAGCGTTGACTGTCGAATTCGGTGCATTGCCGGACGAAAATGCTACTATGGAGGTATTGGAAGAACAACGTTCAAAGACTTTATGCCGCCTTAGAGGCAACAGTGTAGAATGTGTGGAAGGTGAGGGTAATTTTGCCCCTCAGGTTGTACTTTTCGTAGCACAATTTATCTCAGGCATTGGTGGTTCTTTGTACTATACTCTAGGAGTTTCCTATATGGATGATAATATAAAAAAATCTAAAACTCCCGTTTTACTAAGTAAGTTGCATTTATTTTGTTGATAAGCAGTAGTCTGCTTTAATTACTTTTATTCATGTTAATTGCATTTCAGACAGATGTTAGATAAGATTTTTAAATTATAAGTAGGTTTATTCCGTTAGGGCCACTAAAATCTTTATTTAAGGCAATAAAGTTAATAGATAAAAGATAAAACATTAAAATAATTTATTTGTTTATAAGATAATTAAATAAATATAAAGTTATTAAGAAGCGATTGTTTCAAGGTTAAAAGTTTATCCAAAATTATACATTTCCCAGGTTTATCATATTTTTTGCGCATGTTGGGTCCGGCCATCGGCTATGCATTGGCCTCTTTGTGTCTAAGAGTCTATATAGCACCTCAGTTACATCCTGTTATAAAAATGAAAGATCCTCGATGGCTGGGCGCTTGGTGGATGGGTTGGCTAATTATTGGCACCATGATTTTAACAACCGGTACTTGCCTTACCATGTTTCCGCGAGAGTTGCCAAGATCTGCCGCTCGTCGTATGGTAGAAGATAAACGTAAGAAACAGCATTCCCCTGTAAAAGATTTTAAAGAAAAGGAGTTATTAAGTAAACAGCTGGAAGAGAAACCTATGGCAGAGCACAAACCTTCATTTAAGGATATGATAACCACATTTAAACGCTTGACAACTAATAAGACTTTAATGTACAATAATTTTTCATCAGTATTTTATTTCTTTGGCTACACACCATATTGGATATTTACACCAAAATATATAGAAATACAATATCGTCAGTCGGCTTCCACATCAAGGTACGAGTAGTTTCCCCTTACTTAGCAGCCTTAATTTAATTATTTAACAATTGAAATGATTTTAGTATGGTCACTGGTACTGTAGCTCTGGCTTTCTCAGCGGTTGGTGTCTTACTATCTGGTTTCATCATTTCCAAATATAAGCCACGCGCCCGCTATATGGCAGCCTGGAATATTATAGTTGGCTTTCTTACAGTAGTGGGTATCATGACATACGCTTTTATTGGCTGTCCCGGTAATGAACAGTCTGTTGTTGTGAATATTCATGATAAGTAAGTTTTATGGTACCATTTTAGAATAATTTTTTTACTTATAAGTTTTTTTTAAATAACTTTTAGATCTTTAAGTAATACTCCAACATGTAACTCTGCTTGTGGTTGCGATTATGTTCGATATTCTCCCGTTTGTGGAGAAAATAATATGACGTATATTTCTCCATGTCATGCTGGATGTAAGAAGCAACATATTACCAGTACAGGTGTTAAGGTAAATAGAATACATATATACTTCAATATTTTTGTATACGACTGACTGATTCATTATCAAACAACCCAAGGGCGTACGACTGCAGACTTAAAATTTAGAGTGTAAATACATAGATTCACTTAGAAGGGATTTTAAAAAAAATTTGGTATAAAAGAAATAAAAAAAGACTAAAAAAATAAAAATCAAAAACTAGATATTTGCAAAATTATACAAAATACAACTTAAATTTACAAAGCACTGCACAGTGTAATGATTTCATATAATGAATGACGAAAATAGAAAAAGTTATCATAAGAAAATAAAATTTTGCACACATACTTGCTTTCTGAAAATATAAGCAGATGTAAAAGTTAATTTCTTTATTTAAATAAATCACTTTAACTGCAAGGACTAGTGTCCTTAAAATAAAAAATTCCGTAACGAAGAGAAAAAAAATCTAGTTTATCGCGAATAAGTAAAGACTAATGTAGCTTTATTCCTTGATAGATATCAGCAAAACTTAAAGGATTGGCCAGTTCGTGCTATAATTTTGTCTTTGTATTTCACTCGGCAAATTTAGCAACGACCTTAACGTAATGTTAAAATTTTATTATTTATCTTAAGACAGTAACTAAAAGATTAAATATTACTTTAATTTTTTGTTTCTAGTGAAGATTTAAGAAAAAATCGTAATTTCTTTATACGAAAACGTTTTTTCTCTTGACCAGCCTTAAAACCATTTTTCATTTTTTTTTTTTTTAATTTTTAGTGGCTTAGTGCTTCCTTGTATACAATGTTTAATGTTGTGTTATTTTTTGGCAAGAAAATGAACTGGTTTTTTCGATTTTCAACTCGTGAAAAACCGACATATAAGGGCCATGTGGAAAACATGCTTTACGAAGATTAATTCTAACCAAAGAAAAGGTTTGTCCTTGAGACTTGTTAATAGTCATCGCAAAGGATATTTTCACTGGGAACTGTAAGGGTTTAAATGATATAGGCAAGTCCATAGGAATCACAGGAATTCCTGGAATATTTTTAAGCTGACCTGTTGCAAGACCTGTCAGTATATTAATACAGTTAAATTGTCTTTTAACTCAGTTATAAGAAGTCTTGTTCCATTGCACATGTTTGGAGGGTATACATTTTTTAATAGCATGATAGGTGTACCAACTTTAAGAGAAAGCTAATAAGATGGCAAGCCAGAAGGATTTAGCGAATTTAGAAATTTTTGCGGATAATACTGGTGACAGTATCAATCGATTTGTAAGTTTTAGTTTGCCCGGGGACTTCTTGTATGATAAGATGGCTTATTTCATTTACAGTCTCATTTGTAGGCGATGTTATGCGATTATAGTTCTCGAGATATACCACCAAGTCCATTTAATTTGCATGGGAGGCACTACGCCCACTTAAGGTAAAAAATAAACTGTAGCCTATGTCCGTTCAGAAAGCAAAAAAATAACATTGGTGAAAAAATCATCCAAATCGGTTAGGTAGTTCCGGAGAAAAATGAAGACATACATAAAAACTTTTCCTCTTTATAATTAGTATAGAAAAAGAAGGGCTTATTATTATTTTTTTTATTTTATAGATACTTATTATCTATAATTTAAAATGTTTTTTCGGTAATTGCCGTAGCTAGGATTTTAACCAAAAACTCTCCGCACTACAGCACCAGCGCGCTTTATATAGGCCACCGAGACACTTTGTTTTTAAATGTAAAATAATATATTAAAATAACAAGTTTCCGATTCAAAAAAATCTAAGTATGAATCGTACCTAAAATTATGAATAAATTCAAGAATACAATTTTTAATTTAGCTATTTTTTCTTTCGGTGTAGTTAAAGGGTTATCTTTTTAAGTTTCTTATAAGTTTAACCAAGGACAATCTATTTTAAAAATGTCCTTTCTTGAAAAGTAAAAAAGAGAAAAACAATAATTTTTAAATGATTAAATATACTCAAAACCCGAAATTCGATCAGTTAACTTAAAGAAATTGTATCCTATCCATATATCCCTAAAATATTAATCGCCAAAACGGAGAGAAAAATGTGGATAGCTTAATGAAACTTTGTAGAAGAGATAATAAAAATGGTATACCTTGTTATTTGGCTGAATTTCTATCAAGTCCAAGCAAGGATACACTTGCCTCAAAAATGTGCTTTTTCAAAAAATTAAATACAAATCCACTTCTTATATAACTGCTTTTCAATTCAACATAATTTAAAATGTTTCCTCCAAGACATTGCTATTTTTGCGTGAGCATCTTTTTTTGATTGCGCCAAGTATAAGCCATTAAAAATTTAATTATTGTTTTAGATGGTAAAACAATAAGATTAAAAAAAAATGCGATTCTTTTGCAGTTTCTGATATGTCTTCGAGATGTCTTCCTCCACTTGGTCCTTCCATTGGAGTTTCGGTCTGCCCTTCTGTGTGATTCGTAACCAGGTTCGCATTCAAATGACTTCCTAGTGGGAGCATCTTCATTAATGGTTACAATGTGGCCCAGCCAATGTAAATATTTAATTTAATTACTTGTAAAAATGTCAATGTCGGCAAACGGCTCAAACGGGCTCACGGTTCATACGACATCTGTATTCTGCGTCAACAGAGATGGGTCCAAAGGTTTTCTGAGGAACTTTTCCCTCAAACACTCTAAGCTTTGCCTCATCTGCTCTCGTAAGTTCCCATGTTTCAAAACCTTAGATAAGCACGGATAGTATCAATGTCTTGTAGAGAGTGACTTTTTTGTATCCGGAGGTGGCTTTGCTTAGTCCAAAGTAGCCTCGATTTGGCAATATTTTTTTTCTTTTTATTTCACAACTGATGTCAGTCAATCGGCATATTTAAAAGTCTTAGACTATTATTTTCGACGTTATCAACTGCTCGAATATATGTATTGCATGGCAATAATTTGAAGTCTGGAAAACTAAATTTTGTACTGATGAACTCTTCTAGGTTCAAGTAAAAAATTAAGTAATTGGGAAAAAGTTTTTTTTTTTATTTACAACACTTTTTGCTGTTTATTATTATTTTAACTAACAAAATAGAAAAATAGGGACTCCATATGAAGTAGGGGTGTCGTACAAAAAAGACCAAAGGAGTATTAATATATATTAGGTGGACAGAAAACAGTTCTTAAGGATGATCAGGGTGGTATAGAAAATTATAAAAATTAACAAATATAGAAAGGAAGAAGTAGCACCTTATAGAAACTTAATTTTTCTTAAGCTCTTATTCTATTCATAAATTTGTTTACTGGTACAAAATATACATATAAAAAAATACAAATAATACAATTTTTATTAAAAAAATATTTTTTTTTTTTCTGTGTATATATGTATGTGGTTTTGTAAAATATATTGTTTCTTAAATTTTAGTATTTCTATGACTGTTCATGCATACCTAATGTAAATGCAAGTCTGAGTGGTAAACCTGCCTTCGAACGTCTTACATCAATGGACTTAAGGGAGTATGATTTTAATACAACTGAGCTGACGACAACGCCAGTAGTAACATCCTTATCGGAGTATCCAGACGTAAGTATAAAAACCATTAAAACAGTTTGCTGTTGCGTTTGTTATTTTTTTTACGCTCCGCATATTAGAAAGACAAAGAAAAACATTTGCCCTGATGTGTCCGACGTCCAAAGAGAGTAACAGACAGAGTTTTGGACTATGATCGCTTCAGGAGCGGAAATCCTGTTTATTGATCCGCAAAAAAAAAAAACATTTTGACATATTTACGTAAAAGATTAAAGATAAAATAGGAATGTTCTGCTGCTACATTTCTTTTATAGCCTTTATAATCACCCTTAATCTTTATATATAAAGAAACAGAGTGAATGACTGACCGAATTATTTGCCAACATACAGTCCAAAAGCGTACCTCTCCCAATGTTTAAATTATGTAAAATTCAGTCCATAAGTGGGTAGTAATTAGTCAAAAAAGGCCGTTTCTCCAAAACTAACACAATAGCATTAAACTTTAAAAAGCATCGTATTCTCATTAAACACCTAACGAACCCTTAAGGGTAAAGGTAAAGCAGGATACAAATTAATTTAAATAGTCCTTAGGTCTACTTTGTAACTTTCACACTAAAATAGATAGAAATATAAATCAAATTGCATTGACCAGATGTCAAAAAAATATAAATATGTTTTTAATGTTTTTTTTTTTAAATTTTGGACGCTGCTCCACGTAGCAATTTTTATTGCTGAGAACAAGCCACAACGTCGGCAGAATAGCTGCACAATGATTGCTAATTACTTTATTCGGTATTTAGTCACTTGGTTGTAAACATTAGCTATTTACCCCTTGACCTATGTACCGTCGTAAGTCAGCACGAATTTATTTCCATTTTAAACTATTCAAATCAAAGATTTTTCTTTTTTTCTTGTACTAACGCCATCTTGTAATTTAGCGCTTTAACCATCAGATTGGTATTGAAAGCCTCCCATATTTTTATGTACAATTTCAAATTGTTTTCACCGCGCAATGTGTGTTTTATGCGTTTTCTTATTATTTTGTAGTTTGTTTTGAGACAATTTTGTTTTTATTACTTTAGGCTCAAGTTCGATCCCTACTAAATTCTTAATTTTTGCAAATGAAGAAGTAATTTTTTTTATATACATATGCTAAATTGAGGTAAAGCAAACATAACTTTTTCATATTTCATTTGCATATTTTAAAATAGAAAATTTAAAGATTAAACAGATCGCATCCTCAACTTCAAGCAAAATGACTCTTACAGCAAACAGGCTGCATCTTCATGAACTCTCATTAAACTTTTCCAAATTTTTTTACAAATTTTCTTTTAAATACAAGTTGCTGTACCTTGGCAACTGTAGACTGTCATGCTTTTGTACTTTCTTATTTAGTTTTTAAATAATAATAGTCATTTTATTCATAAACTTATAAAAAAAATTTGTCATTTAATTTGTAATTTCTTTAACATTCCTCTGAGACCCCATAAAGTATATATTTTTTTTTCCTAGATAGGGATCTCGATTTAGCAATGTCTTTCTTTCTGTGTTATTATTTTCAAGTCCCTCCCATGTCGCATAGGCCCGAAGGTGATATCAAATTATCAGAAATATCTACAAAAATATAATTATTATTGTAAGCCAGCGAGACATGAGCCACAAACCAAGACTACCCCTTTTTATTTCTCTAAAATTTGAACATAATAACCTCTAAAACTGCCACAAAGTTGCCTTTACACGGTTGCAATATAAGACCGACTCCAATTAGTTTTTTCTCGCAAGCAATTTTTGTGGGACATAGCAACTCCCCATCTCCCCATCTTCGGCCCGAAACAGGGTTGCCTTACAAAGTTTAATTTTTTTTTAATCGACCCAAAGCTTCCTGGGTGCTCCTACAAGGGTTAAATACAAGACAAATTGCAATTAATTTTTTCTTCCAAACAGTTTTTTGAACATAATTATCCCCTTTCTCTAGCCACTAACAGGGTTGCCATACAAATTTTTAAAAAATTAGGGGAAAACACCTACAACTTCCCCAGAGTCGCCTTGGAGGAATAAATGTATCACAGAGTCCCATTAGTTTTTCCTTCCAAACATTTTCCTTAAAAACACTTAATCCCCTATCTCAACACCCTTAAAGGGGTTGCCATACAATATTAAAAAAAATTAGGTAGTACTCCCATTGTGAAGATTTGGCACAGCCGAATATAGCATTATGTTTAAGGTTGATAGTTGCCAAAATATTGCGTATTAAAAATTTTTGAAATTGGTTAGTTTGTACTATTTTTTTTAAATATAGAAATCGTACCAAAATAACTGGTTGCAGGTGTAAAGTCGATAACTTTAACAGCAATTTAAATATTCTGCTTTCAAAAATTTCACATGGTAGCTACTGCCCAACTTTTCCTTTTTGGACTATTTTTTCAAAAAGTAGATACTACAGCTTAGTTTTTTTGTATTAAGTTTGAAATCAAAAGCTTTTATAGTTTTCGAATCAAAATATTTAATTTAAATTGAGGTGTTTATTTGGGGGTTGGTGCTTCCTGTTCAATTGTATTTTCTTAAATACAGACAGTCGAATAAAACTACTTAATCCCAATTTTTATCATAGTTTCCGAAATATAAAATGATAAAAATTACATTAAACTAAACGCTGGTAATGGGGCTACCACTTCCCTATCTTCTATCGTAAAAAAATACTCCTTAAAAAGCTTACTGTCTTTAAAGTTTTAAGCCAAGTCTTGTAGTAACAGTGACAATAGTTACCGAGATGTACTTAAACAAACATGTGCATTAAAATATTAGGTTATCTTAGAGTTTCCAACATATCCGACTTTGAATGGAGATTTGCTAAGCTTCACATACGGATTCAGAATATATGTATCAACTTCTTGGGGTCGAAAGTGAACATAAAAGAAATTACAAGCCAAAATACAAACTGATATTACAGTTATCCTCCATGTGAAGTAAATACTTAAAAGTAGAAAGTAATTTTACTTCCCTAATTATTACTTCCTGAAAAATCCTACAAAATAAATAAAACTCAGCTCATTGGCACTTTTGAATAAGAAGTTAGTTCACTTAGCACTTATTCATATGCCACAGACATTTTTACATGATTAAACATGATTTAATAATTATAATTTTTCGGGGCATAAATTTTTAAAACCGTTTGCTGTATTACTTTATTTCAGATTCTGTTTGGTAGCGGCGGTCAAGCCATGTCTGGTTCTTGTCCTGTTAATTGTTTTACGCAATTTGTTACCTTTTTGGCTGTGATGTGTTTCCTAAAGTTCATTGGGGCCACAGGAAGAGCATCAAATTTCCTGGTATCAGTGCGATGTGTTCCAGAAAAAGATAAAACGGCAGCCATGGGTTTTGGCATGATGATGATGTCAATGATGGCCTTTATACCAAGTCCAATATTCTTCGGTTGGGTGCTGGATAGACTGTGCTTAGTATGGGGTAAAACCTGTTCAAACAAAGGCAATTGTTGGTTATACGATCCGGAATCATTGAGGTAATATTTACTTAATATAAAATAAGAAATTTTTTAAAAATTAAATCATTTATATTAATTACATAGATACACCCTTAATATGACTGCCGCTGTGTTCGTTACAATTGGTGCATTTTTCGACTGTGGTGTTTGGTATTACGTTAAGGACTTAAAGATTTTCGATGATGAAGTCAAAGATGTAGAAATGAATATTGCAAAACATGAAGAAGAAGAAAAGAAAACCGAAATTTAGATTTATTAAATTTTATCTCTATTTTTTTTTATATGTGTTTAATTTAGTTATATTTAAGCCTTTTTAGTTGTATGAGTACGTGTGTTCATATGTTTGCCAATTGTATGTCTCTGTGTGAATGAGTTATTCTTATCAATTTCTATTTTAGGCGTAACGATAATTACATGCAATACTTATTGTTGTTAATAAAATAATTTATTATGTTTAAAAGTAAGTGTTACTATGAAAACATTTTTTAAGTGGCCATAATAAAGAAAAAAATTAAAACAAGTGCTTAGTTTACATCGCTCACTAGCCGCAATATTGGCAAAATTTTAAATTGGATCTTAATTAGAATTTAAAATAATAATTAATTAATGGAACATTTAACATTTTGAATTCATTACTTAAGTAACTATTTTATTTTCATAGAGTAATAATTTTTAAATATTTTTTTTTTACTGAAAATCCCATTATAAATTTTATCATTATTGCAGCTATCGGGCGACATGTTATTTGTATTCGATATTTTAATTTACAGTTATTTATGTACATTTAGTTGTAATTGGCTGAAAAAATTTCAAATCAAAATTATGTATATCATTACCATTTTAGGTTGCATTTGTCACTTAATATAAATTGTAAAGAGACTTTCCTAGATTCAAGTCCGTTTGACTATAATTTCGCCCGGAAACCCACAGCTATAAGAAGCGGAGAAAAATAATATTTATTTGAGTATAGAGAGAATTAACTGTTTCGTAAATTAATTAAAATTTATAAAACTTATGAGTCTCTATATTGCAAATAATCCATGCAAGAATATACGAAAAGAACTTTCGTAGTTTCTTCGTGAAATAACTATCTGAAATTTTCGCTCATATTTAGGGTGACCATTCATACTGATTTATCAGTACATGTACTGCTTTTTCATTTGGTATACTGGTCAAAAATTTGAGTACTGAAATGTACTGATTTTTGAAAAAAGTACTGATTGTACTGATTTTTTAAGGTAATTTGATATTTTAAAAAAATGTTTCGGAAAAAATGTTGAATTGGAGCAAAACTAGATAATTAAGCATTTTTCTTGCAACAAAAAATGTACTAAAGTTATTGTAATCTTCTGTAATCAGACAGCTCTCCAAAAATTGTAATAAATTTTTTTCAAAATTTATTTTCTAAATAACATATCGAATCTTTGCTTATGCGAACTAACAATAAGTATTCAAATCTTAAGACTAACTAATTATTAGGAGACCAGCCAGTGCCAAACTAATATGTAAGTTCTCATAATAGAATTAATTTCTTCTCAGCGCAATAGTATCCCTTCTTTTTAGACGGGTGTGCCCACTATGCTGCAAGATGCTTCGAGCTAGCGGATTTGGATGTGTTTTTAGCTTATTTAAATACTTAGTTGAAGATTTCGCATTTAACTAGTGGAACTTGTAGATCCTTGTGGATGTTGCTGTTTTAAATATACCAAGAGGCACCAGCTATCATTCTTAGGATTTTGTTTTGACGGCGTTGAATTTTTTTTATGTTGGAGGCGAAAGCGGTGCCCCATAATTGTATCCCGCAGCCCCAAATTGGTTTCAAAATTGAGTTTCTATCAATTAGCCAGTGGATTTGGGCTGTTTTTAGTTTTTAGTTTCAATTATGTCAACTTTGCATCTTTGTGTGACATCCATGTGAGGCGGCGATCCAGGAACATGGCCTGCACACTGCATTTTTTGCATTTCTTGCATCATATCAGCCATTTGCGCTATGGTTTGAGTAAATTGTTTGACCATATTGTCAATTACGGCATTGTGACGGCTATAATTAGGACCGTTTGTTTCATTTTTTGGCATTTATTGTTGTGTTGTTGGTTGGACTTTAATGCTTTGGTATAACAAACTTGACTTGCAGCTGGCTGCGCTAAAGGGGGAATGTTTGCTGTTGGTATTCTTAACGGCTGGGGAGGGGCATAAACTACTTTCGCCTTAGATGAGCGCTTAACAAGATCAAATACCGGGCAACTTCTATAGTTTTCAGTGCGATTTCTATATCACATTTTGGTTTGTCGCACTTGGTCGTGGCATGCAGGTCCACACACACAACACAAACAGAAGGCACTTTAAAATAAGCTTTGTGGCCATATTCTTGGCAGTTCAAGTACTTTACGGGTCCAGATCACTTACGAAGCGCTTTAACAGCAGCTGTACGATACGAAATATATTTTAAATCATAAATAGGGTGAGATTTACTTTTCTTTAATTCTACATCACCAGGTCAAGCTCGACTCGGAATAATGGTTGTAGTTGCCTATCTCTGTTTTCAGTATTTGATAAACATTTGACTCGATAATACCTTTTATAACCACCTGAAGGCCTTTTGCGTTTTTAAGTAGGTGTAGAAGTTTTTTTAATTTTTTTCGAATTCCAAGCCCTTGGTGCGGTAAGTGTTTTCGTAATTTACGTAAATTTTTTGCCATAAATGCTACCACGCTTATTAATAGACACATCAAAGTTATTTTCACCGATTATTCCAACTAAAAACCTATTAAGGTCGTTCGAGTTTCTTTCCCTCAGTGTATCTTCTCGGTGTATCGTTCTCCTTTCTAGAAAGGCAAAACGATTTTGTGATTAGATTGGCTTTTTTTAAACTTTTAAAATTTTGGCTGGTTTTGTAACCTTTGCGGATTTTGTGCTCCAGCTCTATCATCTCTACCTGGACCTTTGGAACTTTTGATGAAAGTGGGCTGGGCTGCCTTATGCAAATATAGGTTCAATTCTGGAATTTAAAAAAGAATATCGCGGTAAGGATGGTATCTCGGTAATTTTCAATAATTTTTAAAGAGAGATTGGGCTAAATTTGACTCTTGTTCAAGGCAGTTATTTAAATTTGGTGCATTTGCACTCAAATTGTTTGCATTTAATTTTGGTTTCTCACTCAACTAGTTTTTATTGTGTTCAGGGTCTCTAATGTTTTCATTGCTGACGCTTGTGGAGTTTAATACAATAAAAGCGTTTCGGCTGTTAGGCCCACTGTCACGATGATTATTGTAAATCATTAACCGTTAATTTTTTTAATTTTTTTAATTTTTCTATTCTCACTTAAGTATATGTATGTGCATGTATATTAATTAAAATTTTTTTTATTATTTAGTTTTTATTAAACTACGCAGTTTATAGCTTTTCGCTTCTTACAAACTTTCTCAGATGGCACGGTCTTGTTCTCTTGTCTGAGTAATAAAATTAAAGACTACAACATCATTGGTTAGAAATTAAAGCTCTCCGCGCAAGTTGGAACTGTGACGTCATGCAATTTGTTATCCTATTGACTGAAAGTTTTCAGCTTACTCATATTGTTTTCCTATTGGTTAATAATTTTATGGTGTTACGTTTATGTGCTCGTGTTCTTCCTTAATATTTCTGTGTAGGATTGCTATCCTTAAGGAACAACATAAATTTCACATATGAAACAGATTGAGTACAAAAATCATCGTTTGGGTTATCATTCAAATGGCATAATACCTTGTCTATCATTCTACTTACTTTTCTAATATAAAATTTTTTTTTAAATATAAAATCTTTAATCAACAAAATTTTATTTAAAGTATTTCGTTATAAGCCACATATCAATTTAATTATTATTTATGGAGAAGAAAATTTTTGCAATAATTCTTATTAATTTTTATACCCTTCACATAGTGATAAGGGTATATATCAGTTTGTCATTACGTTTGTAATTTCTTTATTATCCATTTGCGACCCCACAAAGTATATATATTCTGGATCCTTATAGATAGGGAAGTTGATATAGCTATGTACATCTGTCCGTCTGTTGAAATCAAGTTTTCGGAGTCAAATAAAAAGATACAGACCAGTTATTAGTGTCAAACTATTAGAAATATCCTGGAAACAATCGCTATTTAAAATCAGCAACATCGGTTTACTATTGACCGAGATATAACCGAAAACCCAAAACAACCCGTTTTTTTACGACAAAATCCGTCCATATATCCCTATATATCTCAGGAAATATAGTCACTCTTGCCACAAAACTTGGCACAAACTCTCTTAGAGTAGGGATCTCAATAATGAAAAAGTTTTTTTTCAGATAGGATCAGGGAAGTGGTATTTTTCCTACAATTGCACAAATTTGGTGAAATATTTTAGGCGCTATATCTCGAAAACTGTAACAGATATCGAAATCAAATGTTCCACAAAAAGTAATTGGACAACAAGGTCTACGCTTTAAAGAAAAAATTTTTTGAGTGGGTGATGAAGAAGGGATAACTCCCATTTAAATTAACAATTTTTATAAAATGTTCGATACGCTACTTCTGGAAAACTACTACAGCTATCGACTTCGAATATTCTACAAAAAGTAATAATCAAATAATTCATACATTTTAGAGAAAAAGTTGGAGAGGGGCAGGGGGACTAGAACGTCCCATAACATTTAACCAGTTTTGTAAACCTTAAGATATGAATAATGTCGAATGCTTTTATGACTCTCAATATCAAACCTTCATCTATTTGTGTTATTTATACTGAAATTAAAACTTTGTAAAGTTTTCTATGGGCTTTAAAACTCGCACAAGGTTTTTTATTATATTATTTGCAGTACAAAATAACTCGGCTGCGTATATTTAAAGACCAATGTGAAGGATATATAAGATTCGGCACAGCCGAATATAGCGCTCTTACTTGTTTATTTTTGTGTGATTGGTAAAGGGCATCTAGGAATAGGTATGACCGATTTTAACGCTTTTGCTAATTTTTAATTTATAAATGAAGATAAGCTAATCTGTCTTTACAAAAAACACTCAATAATAATAATTGTTATACATGTTAACATATAAATATGTATGTATGTATATGGGTATTAAATTTTTATCTGAATTTTTGGTCATGATTTTAGCAATTTGTTACACCATCAGCTACTTAAGCTGTCAACTCTCTTTTGAGTTAAAATTTTGTAACAAAAATAAACATTTTTACTAAATATGTATAAAAAGTATTCCGTATCTTAAAGATGCCATTTAGGGTAGTTGTCATATTTACTTTTGTTGTTGTCCAAATGTCGCACACTAATTGTATATTCAATAGGAAATAAAAACAAATATTGACTGATAAGAATCAAGATTAAAAATCAACTTTTACCATTTTTACCAGCCCAGGTCTAACTTAATTAATACAATAAAAAATAAATATTGTTTATAACAATTTTTAAAAAACGATTACATTTCATTTTGCTTGAAAGCGTTAAGATTAAAACAACTTTTGCAGTTAAATATTTGTTTAAATGCAAAATACGTATGTATAAGTGGATGTACATGTTCTGTATAGTGTCAAGTGTAAAATTCAGCGAAAATCAATTGCGAAAAAAGGAAACATTATAATAATGTCTAAAAATGAAGCGGATACAGAAAATGATGCGGAAGCTAGAAAAAAACTATTGGCCATACAAAAAACCAATGATAATGAAGAATTAAAAAGAATTTTTAATGAAATGTCTTTGACAGAAGATACAACATGTGGTATTGGTTGTATTGAAGGACCATTTTTTCAAAAGTAAATAAAAATTTAATTTTCTTAAACTGAAAAGTGTTTTATATGCGATATGTATAATAATTTTTATTAATTTTTTTTATTAATTTACAAAGATTTGCCAATCAAACAGCTTATGTTGTAATATATGGACTTGTAGGCTGTGTTTTTGGCATGACACATTCCTATTTTAATGGCATCATAACGACATTGGAAAAGCGTTTTGGAATTCCCACCCGTAATACTGGAATGATAATGGTGGGCAATGACTTCAGCCAAATGCTATGCTCTGCATTTTTAGGTTATTATGCTGGCAAGAAACATAGGCCAAGATGGATAGGCTTTGGTAAGTGTTTTTCTTAGGTAGATTTATGTGCAAAGCATTATTACACTAGGCAATAAGTAAAATCTGTGGTTTTCATGGTCAACCGGGTATGTCTAAACATCAAATTTTTCAGGGGCCAAAAAAAACTATTCTGGGTTTAACAACTATTGAGTCATAAATTTATTTTAACTTGCTTTTTATTGATGTATGGTATGCCCTATATTTTTTTCAAACAAAATTCAGAGAAATATCCTTTGAAAATTAGATCCTAGAGCAGGTTAAAAAACTTAAGTTATAAGGAGACTTAAAGTGTGAGCCTTTTTGGAGGCATGAGTCTAGAATTATAACATTCAGAGCTTTTAAACACAATTGAAGCCACTTAGTAGTTACAAAGTAGTTTTTCTAGTATTTTGTACGTTTTTAATTTTGTTTTGAAAATAAGGGATAATTACCCCGGATAAAGTAGGAATATTAAGGGTAGGATAATATGCACTATTTAAATATAATGACCCTTTTTGATTTTTTTTTATGGATAAATAATAAAATATTGTTTTTCCAAACCAGATTAAGGTAAAACAGTCACACAGTTACGCAAAAGCAACTTTCAAAAAATTTTGAACTATGATTGTATCGAAAATCATGAAAATTCAACTTTTTTCTCATAGTAATCCTTTGCACTTAGTTCTCTGTTTTAAAAAATAATTTAGTTGATTAAATTGCGCTTACGAAACAGCACCTTAATTGATAGTCTATTAAAAACTAAAAGTAAGTGACTTCAAATGTAATTAAGTTTAAAGTAGTCCTTTATTAAATAATTGTTGTATTCTTCATACAAATATCCTCTCGGAGTAAGCATATGGAGCTGTGCTTGCCACCAGTCTTTTTTTATTGCCAAATTTTCTTACAGCAAGCTCCCCAGCAAACAGTTTTCTGCATTTCGGGAAGTTAGTACCTATCAATAATAGCATGGACTCTAAGCTAGAGCAGATTCGAGCCATCAGTTCTCTTAATGAACCTAAGTCCACTAGAGTCCTTGGATGAATTCATCCTGAGCCTTGACTACTCGCTAACAGAGCCAATAAATTCACGGTACTCCTAAGATTCCCCTTATACTTATAGCGGCATATCCTGTAGCTTTTCCAGCTCTCCAACCTAATCTAGGCCATTAAAAAAAAAAAGGAAGTGTCTACGAAAAATAAAAAAAAATACTTTTTGTTACCTTAACTGACCTTAGGTGTCAATGACTCATAACCTTCAAAAAACTAAATTACAAGAAATGTAAAAAAGTACTTTTCGTAAACTTAGTTAACTCCCAGGTCTATATCGCTCAATAGACCTTAAGCTTTCCAGATTCATACTCTCAACAAACTTAGCTGAGTTATTACATGTAATTAAAAAATAATTTTTAATTTCATATTTCTATATAGACTAGTAATCTCAAAAAGGGCAAGACAGTACCAAAAAATTGAGAAAGTACTTTTTGTCCACTAAGTTGACTCTGACTTCTGTTTGGTCCTAAAGTCCTTAATTTTTCCAGAGTCAGAATCTTAATAAACTTAAGTGACCTTTGACCTGTTTATGTGCCAACAACCCTTAATTTTGCATTTTTAGATTAATAACCTGAAAAAGGCCAAAATGTAAACACCTCCTTTTGTCCATTTAGTTGACTATTGAGCTCTGTATTGCTTAATATGCCTTAATTTTTAGACTTATGATCTCAAAAATGGCAAGACAGTACCAAAAATTGGAAAAAACCGTTTTTCGTCCACATAGTTGACTCCGGCCACAATGTGGGTTGTAAGTCCTTAATTTTTCTAGATTCTTAATCACACATGTTTCACCGATGGTGAAGGCCATTTGAATTACCACATTTGCGATATCTTATCAAAAAGTTATTTGTTTTTGGCAGCAGCTTTCATTAGTCACTCTGTATTTAGAAATTAAAAGGGATTATCTTTGACTCTAGTTCTAATGGATATCTCCCAATTTCTCGAGTTTTAAAAATGGATTACAGACTCATAAGTATTTTTTATAATTGTGTCATGCGGCACATCAAATTATTCGACACTTTTCATTTAAATCCTCCAAGTTGTGTTTAATATCCTCTATTTCTAGGTTTACTTACACTCATCTGTTTTTGCATGCTAACGGTAACGCCACATTTTATATATGGACCGGGCGAAGATGCTCTCAGTCTAACAAAGGAGCATGGGGCCATTTTGGATATAAATATTTCTTTGGTAGATTTACAAGAACAACAACAAAAACGACTGTGTAGAAATGATGGTACAGGTGTAGAGTGTGAAGTACGTGAAGGTATATTACTGCCACAGATACTTTTATTTGTGGCGCAGTTTATAGCAGGTGTTGGTGGGTCACTATATCACAGTTTGGGTGTATCGTACATGGACGATAATACGGAAAAGTCTAAAGCACCAGCAATGTTAAGTAAATTAAAAACTATTTTAAGAATTAAACTAGTTTTAATTTTTTTTTCATTTTAATCATTACCAAAGGCTTATCATACTTTTTTGGTTTGTTGGGGCCCTCTTTGGGTTACACCCTGGCTTCAATATGTTTACGCATGTATATAGCACCCAACTTAACGCCCATTATAACACAGGCTGACTCTAGATGGTTGGGTGCTTGGTGGTTGGGTTGGCTTATTATAGCTGGTCTTATAGTTATAACTGGTGCTTGTTTGTTTTTGTTCCCCAAAGAATTGCCCATGACAGCAGCCAGACGCAAATTGCAAAATATCCGAGCTAAAGAAGAAAACATGGGTAAATCAGTGGAAACAATCGAAACCCACATATCATTTGCAGATATGCTTAAAACATTTAAGAGCTTTTTTCAAAATCGAGTAATTGTTTACAATCTTTCATCAAATGTATTTTACTTTTTTGGTTATCTGCCATATTGGATATTTACTGCCAAATATATTGAAATACAATATCGACAGTCTGCAGCTACTTCAAGGTAAAACCATTATTGTTTTATGATGTCCATATTGATTAACCTGTGCTATCAGATCGATAATAGATTAAAATGGTTTAATGACCGGAATATTTGTTTTTGCTTTTAGCATGGTAACCGGTACGGTGGCTTTAGTATTTTCAGCAATTGGTATTTTATTAGCGGGTGTAATTATGTCGAAATTTAAGCCACGTGCTCGATATTTAGCTGGCTGGAATGTTTTGGTTGATATTGTGACGGTGTGCGGTATGTTGGCGTATACTTTTATTGGCTGTGTAGCCAACGATAATTCTCTGATTAGCAATTCGTTGGATAGGTACAACCTGTAAATTTCTAAACAAATAAAATTGTTTTTAACTTTTTATTTTTTAGTACTGCCTTGAGTTCTTCTTTAAGCTGCGTTAGTATTTGTCACTGTGATTATGTGCGTTATATGCCTGTGTGTGGTGAAAATCAAATGACTTATATATCACCCTGTCATGCAGGTTGCAAGAAAGAGTACATGGATGCTAGTGGTCATAAAGTAATAATTGTTATTTATTTGTAATAATATTTTTCCTAATTCTAATAAGTTAATGTATTTTAGTCATACTATGATTGTTCCTGTATACCCAACACTGATACCATTATCAATGAAAACTCACCATTTACTCATTTGACGTTGGCTGATGTACAAAATTTAACCATGACGGGATCAGAGAATGTAAGTATTCGTTTAGTATTGTCATCTATATATATATCGCTTCTATCCCTTTAACAATAAACGATAGAAACTAAGTCAAAAAAGGTATTCTTTAATTGCAAAACATAAATGGACCCGCGCCAGATACTTTTTTAAAATTTTCGACTTCAAGTTGCTAAACAGCGCTAAAGTTATATTTTAGTACTTTTAAGGTACTTTTTGAGTCTTCTGTAACGCCAAAGATAAACACATAAACCATATTAAGTCTTAATGGTTTTGAAAAATATGAAAATCTTTGAGCTCAGAACGCGAAAGGGTAAGAAGGGGTAAAAATTAAGTTTTGTTACTAAATGTACCTTTAGAGTTTCTACACCAATAAAGAAAGAAACAAATTTTAAATTCAATTTGCACTGTTTGAAAAGTAATAGACAAAAAAAATTCGAGTTTTGACCTCTACACAAGTGATAAGGGTATATATAAGCTTGTCATTCTGTTTGTAATTTCTTTAGTATCCATTTGCGACCCCACAAAGTATATATATTCTGGATCCTTATAGATAGGGAAGTCAATTTAGCCTTGTCCGTCTGTCCGTGTTATGGCTGAAATCAACTTTCTGAAAATTGCTATTGAAATTCAGCAAAACCGCCCGATAACCAAGACTACCTTTGTTTCTTTCTTTAAAATTTGTACATAAAAACCTCTACAACTGCCCGGCAATTGCACCGTACAACATGCAATGTAAGACCGATTCCCAATAAATATTCCCCACGAACATTTTTTTGGAACACTTTTATATCGTATCTCCACACAAATCATTCCACAGCTTCCACGGTTCTCCTACAGAGTCAAAATGTAAGACCGGCCCCATAAATTTGTCCTCCCAAACATTTTTGTAAGACATACTTATCCTCTATATCCAGCCCCTAACATGATTGCCATACAAATTTTGAAGAAAAGGTTAAAACCCCTACAACCTCCCCGAAATCGCCTCTAGAGAAAATAAAAGGGATAACAGATCCCCATTAGTTTTTCCTCCCAAACGTATTCCTAGAATATACTTACCCCCTACCACCATCACCTAAGGTGGTTGTAATGCAAAATTTACAAAAATAATGTAAAAACGCCCATAATTTTTCCAGAGTCGGCCTTTAGAGCAATAAAGTGTATGACCGACCCCTATTAGTTTCTATCTCGGCTCCCTAAAGGGATTGCCAACCAAATTTTAAAAAATAGGGTAAAAACCCCTACAACTTTCCCGGAGTCGATCCTAGAGGAATAAAATATATCACAGTTCCTATTATTTTTTTCTACCAAACATATTCCTTGGTAATACCTACCCCCTATCTCCACGCTCTAAGGGAGTTGCCATACAAAATTTGAAAAAATAGGGTAAAAATCCCTACGACTTCCCCGGAGTGGCCCCTAGAGGAATAAAATATATCATAGCCCCCATTACTTTTCCCTCCCAAACATATACCTACCACATACGTACCCCATATCTCCGTCACCTAATGGGGCTGCCGTAAAAAATTTACAAAAGTGATGAAAAAATGCCCACAACATCCTTAGTCGCCCTTAGAGAAAAAAAGTGTACGACTGACCCCCATTAGTTTTCCCTCCCAAACATATTCTTTAAACATACTTACCCCCTATCCACACGCCCTAAGGGGGTTGTCATGCAAAAATTAAAAAAAAGCCCCTACAGCTTCCTCGAAGTCATCCCTAGAGGAATTAAATGTGTCACAGATCACCATTAATTTCCTCTCCCAAACAAATTCCAATAACATACTTACCACCTATCTTTGTCATCTAAGGGGGTTGACATACAAAATTTAAAAAAAATTTGAGTAAAAGTCCCTTAAAAATTTGAAAAAAATTGCGGCTACAACTGCCCTAATCACCCTAAGGGGGTTAAAATATGACACCGTCCCCTTTTTAAAATATTAGAAATATGTTATATATAACAAAAGGTTCGGGATTTGGAAAGTCCAATGTGAAGCCAAATATAACGCTCTTACTAGTTCTATTTTAAAAAAATACAAAAAAGCGATGCCCAACGAGAGAAGATGATTTTTGAAAACATATGAATGATATCAACCTGTCTTTTTGTTGTTTCTTTTCTTTTGTTTTGCTGTCTTTGTTATGGGTTTTTGAACCCAATTAGTGTTCGCCCCTTGAATACACTCTTGCCTAACATTGATATAAAATAAGGGTTGGGTTAAGTTTTATTACAAAGAATAGGCAACTGTTGAAAGAAAGATTATAGCTTACTTCCGTCCCTTTGTTATACCCGTAGAGGAAGATAGAAAGAATGTAAACAGAAGTGCAGCGAAGACTTAGAAATAATGGGAAGTAGGATAAAGCAGACTTAAAAGAGACACTGACGGAAGTCGAGTTTGCGACTCCTAGACTAGCGCACTTACTTAGTTGCCTATCGAGCACCCTTATATAAAACTAATGACTATGACTAAATGATTTTTATATTTTTTTAAAATCATGAGTTTAGAACTATGAAGTTGATGACTATTATCCCATGTGGAGGCTGGAAGTCAACTGAGTAAACAGAAAGTACTCTTTCCGCATTTTTGGAACATTTTGCAGTTTAATGGGCTGTTTTTCGAAGCCAATTGAGTGGTTGTCTCACACGATGTGTATTTAGTTTTTTGTTTTACAATCGGCAATACCGGTCGACTCAGAATCACTTACTGAGTAAGTTCAAGCATGTTTCCCTTCGGCTCGGTGTCCATGAATTTTGGTGGTCAAAGTGCAGGTCACATTATTGATGAGATTTTGAGGAAATTTTGCACAGACAAGTTTTTTGGTACTGACACGAAGCCTATTGTTTGTGGTGATAGTCGGCCCACTTTTTGCATAGCCCTCTTATAAACGTCCTCGCGAAATAAGCAGTTTGGGCTATAACTGACTTGAATATTACTTAATTTTAAAAAAATTTTGTATATGTGTCTTACTTTATGCCACCAACTACAAATCTGAAAAAAATTTTATAAGTTCATTTGTTAATGTAGCCCTCATACGAATGACCTCCTATAACAAACATTTTGGCCTATAACTTGCTCGAATATTACTTTACCATCTCAAAATTTTGCATACGTGCTCACCTTTATGCAACCAACCATTATACTAAATGGACATATTTTTGATCAATTTTTTCATATACAAATGTCTTGTAGGGTAAAATATAGTCGGGCTTGACCGACTATAGTATTCTTGTTTGTTTTTTCCTGTTAAACTCAATTTGGTAATACAATTAAATCCATGTTGTTAAGAGCATAAGAGAAGACTCGCATCAAAAATAATTATTTTGAGTTGTGACGGTTTTTAGTTTAGTGTGCGATGTGTATAGAGAATTTGTTTTCCAATTCAAAATACAATTTTGTGACCATAAAAAAGGCTTACAGTAGATAGTTACTTGAAAATTTTGCAAAAGCAATAGAACTACTTTTTTAACAATATTTAAAATATGAGAAGATTTTAAAACAAAAATTTTTATAAATTTATAATTGCAGCTTACTTTAGGCACTGGTGGCCAAGCCATTGATGGTGCTTGTCCTGTAAACTGTTCCGAACAATTTTATTCTTTTCTAGCAGTGATGTGTGTCATAAAGTTCTTTGCTGCCACAGGCAGAGCTTCAAATCTGCTTATAACAATGCGTTCGGTGGCGCCAGAAAATAAATCAGCTCTAATGGGTTTTGGTATGATGGTTATCTCGCTGTTATGCCTTGTGCCTGCTCCCATATTTTTTGGCTGGATATTTGATAAAAATTGTTTGGTGTGGGGCAAAACCTGTACAAACAAAGGCAATTGTTGGTTATATAACTCTAAAAATTTAAGGTAAAACAAATTATTTTAAAAGAAAAAAACATTTTTTTTAAATATTTATTAATTAGGTGGACACTTAACACTGTTGCTGCCTCTTTTGTTGGCATAAGTATTTTTTGTAATATTGGCGTCTGGTATCATGCTAAGAATTTAAAAGTTTTTGATGAAGAGAAAAAAACACTCAAGGATATTAAAATCCTATACTTAGAAGACCAACCATTCAAAGAATCAAAGGAATAGTGAAAAAAAAATATTTCTAATAAATACTTTTTTGCAACTAAATAAGATAAAATGTATTAAGGGATTAAAAAGCGAATAGAACAAATCAATTGAAAAGTCTTAACTTTACTCTTGGTAATCATTTGGTTCGTTAAGGGTTAAATCATGGCACTTGGATAAGACAACAACCGGAAAGTAAATTAAAACACAAAAAGCGCACCTGGTGGCGACTAGCCACACTATTGTGATTTTCTATTTGAGACATAAACCAGGAGCAGCTTAGTTCTAAAATTTACCGTATGGATAGTCATGTAGAACCAAAAACGGCGCACAGTGGCTTATTACAATTGATAAAATTCTCTAATGATTAAATTTTTTAGTTACATTTTGCAGGCAAAATTATACATATACATATAAGGATAAAAGATGTTT
Organism: Melanophora roralis; assembly: GCA_963583895.1. Classification (NCBI taxonomy): domain Eukaryota; kingdom Metazoa; phylum Arthropoda; class Insecta; order Diptera; family Rhinophoridae; genus Melanophora; species Melanophora roralis. The sequence goes on along the minus strand of OY757191.1, from coordinate 48,849,463 downwards.
GTTCTTAATTTTTGAAGGTTTGTAAGAGTTTGATTTTTATTATATTTTTACGAAGAATTACAAAAGTAGATGTGTATTTGTGTGTGAAGGCATTACACGAGGTTTAGTATATAAATTGTAATTAAGTATGTCTGTAGTTTCATGTGTTTATAAAAAAGAGATCATGTAGTAACTATAAACGTAATGCTTTGATTGATAGCAATGATTGAAAAATTTTTAAGCTGCACTAAAATGATTTTACTTAACCTTTTAAGAGCCAAATTTTTTTGATGAAGCCTTATTTTCGTTTTTATACCCTTCACATATTAATGAGGGTATATATAAGTTTGTCATTCCTTTTCTAATTTCTTTATTATCCATTTGCGACCCCATAAAGTATATATATATATTTTTGTTCCTTTTAGATGAAGAAGTCGATATAGCAGGATCCATCTGGGCGACTGTTGAAATCAAGTTTCCGGATCCAAATAAAGTCACACAGAAAACAGTTTGGTATCAAACAATCGCTATTTTAAGCCAGGAAAATCGGTTCACTATTGACCAAGATATAAGCAAGAACCCAAAATAACCAATTTTTCAGGGCAAAATCCGTGCATATATTCCTATATTTCTCAGTAAATACAGCCACTCTATCTACAAACTTGGCGGGGATAATTTGAAAATAGAGACCTAAATTGGGAAAATGTTTTTGTGTTAATATTAGGGAAAGTGGTATCTCTCTAATAATTGTACAAATTTTATAAAATATTTCATGTGCTAAATCTGTAACACTGTAACAGCTATTGACTTCAAATGTTTTACAAAAAGTATTTTTAAAGTAATGCCTACATTTTGGAAAACAATTTAGTTGGATAAGAGAAGAGTGTGGGGCACCCACCCCCCATTTAAATTAAGGTCCCTAAAAAAATTGGCCCGCAAGGTTCTCATTGCCCCTCATTTCGCTTGGCATATACTGTTGCCTCTGGGTTGAAAAGCAACCTTTAACCCAAAAAACTTAGCTGGGAAGTTTTATGTTTTCTTTTATTTCATAAACTTTTTAAAAAATAATTTGTAACACTTAAAATTTAAGCCTATTAATGACAAAAAGTATAATAGATAATTTATTTGTGGGATTTGCTAAAAAGGACTAATGATGTAAAGCAAGAAAATATATTGCACATATATATTACGAAATACACTTATGCGGCTACAATAGAAGCAATTTCTCGCGCCTTTCCATTTAATGGAAAGATTTTGGCTGGCTTGAAGAAATACTAAGTATTTCTAAGTATTTGTTTCGGGGTATCGGTGTGCTCTTAAGCAGAAGTCATTAATCAAAGCCTTTGCTAAAGCTGCCCAAATCGAAGTTACGACTATCAATATAAGTTTATTGCACGACACGCTGCTGTTATAGGCAAATATTTCGAAGAGACAAAAAAAATCTAATGTTGCTTTTTGCTTTTAGAATCATAATCATAGTAAGCCTTGTGTGTGCCATCAGATTGACACCTTTTATTCCTTTGTTGTAATGCTGAGCAACAGGCAATCTGAATCAATCTCACCTCCTTGTCCTGCAACACATCGCTTCACCGTGAATACCAAAGAAAGGTAAATAAAGTTCAAAGCTAAGTCAAGTCAAGAGCGCGTTTATCCATTTTATTTTTACGAACCTGAACTCTGATGTATAAGTTCTTATTCTTAGAGCATACTTAACCCTTATATATATCACCTAATAGGGTTGCCATACCAAATTTATAAAAATGATGTAAATGTGCCCACAACTTCCTCAGAGTCGGCCATAGAGAAATAAAGTGTACGACTGACCCCTATTAGTTTCCCCTCCCAAACATATTCCTAGAGCATAGTTACCCCCTATCACCACGCCCTAAGCGGGTTGCATACACTATTAAAAAAGTAAGGTAAATGCACCTACAACTTCCCCGGAGTCGCCCCTAGATGAATAAAATGTATCACAGACCCTCATTAATTTTCCCTTCCAAACGTATTCCTAGAGCATACTAACCCCTTATCAGTGTCACCTAATGGGGTTGCCATACCAAATTTACAAGAGTGATGTCCTCAGAGTCAGCCTTAGAGAAATAAAAAGCACGACTGACCCCCATTAGTTTCCCCTTCCTAACATATTCCTAGAAAATACCTTTGTCTCCACGCCTTAAGGGAGTTGTCATATAAAATATATAACAAAAGGAATAAAATGAATAGCAGACCTCAATTAGTTTTTTCTGCCATCATATTCCTAGAACATTTTTTCCCCTTATCACCATCACCTAAGGGGGTTGCCATACAAAATTAACAAAAATAATGTAAAAACGCCCATAATTTCCCCAGAGTTGGCCTTCAAAAAATTAAGAGTACGACCGGTCCCCATTAGCTTCTCCTCCCAAATATATTCCTAGAACATACTTACCTCCTATCTCTACGACCTAAAAGGGTTGCAATAAAAAATTACAAAAAAAATTGGGTAAAAGCCCCTACAATTTCCATGGATTCGCCCCAAGATATATAAAATGTATCACAGACCCCATTAGTTTCCACTCCCAAACATATTCCTAGAACAGACTTACCCCCTATCCCTATCACCTGAAGCAGCTGCATTACCAAATTTTTAAAAATTTAAGTAAAAGTCGCTTCAAAATTTGAAACATCGGGTAAAACTCTCTACAGCTGCCATAATCACCCTAAGAGGGTTGAAATATGACACCAACCCCAATTAAGCAAATTTTAATAAAAACTTAATAACCTTATTAATATAAAAATTCTTTTTTTGAGAAAAAAATTAAAAAAAAAATTTATTTAAAAAAATCTAGTTCAATATGGTATTGATATTGATATTTTTTCATTGGAGACTTGAAGATAATGTTTATTTAAAGTGCCTGGTCTTGATGTTGTTCAATACTGAATTTAGCCTGATAAACTATAAGAAAAAAAAGACTGGGGCCAAATCGTCGCATTCGATTCGAGTCGAAATTTCACTCGATTTATCGAGTTGTCAATGCTTTTTATATAGGAATTCTAATAAGAATTTTTAAATTTCTATTCGAATCGAATGCGACGATTTGGCCCCTGAATTTTTTCATTTGAAAAAATTTAAAAAACTTTTGATCACGATATCAAAACTTGTTACCGCAAAATTGTTGGAATTTAATTATTCTCAAAAGTAATTGTATATCAAAAGCGTTTTGTTTAAGTTGGCATTTATTTTGTTTAGAGAGCGTTACGAATTTACTTGCACGCTAGTGTCTTTTGTGGTCCCTACTAAAATTTTTCGATTAAAGTATTCGTAGAATATTTGAGTCCTTAAAGGTGGTTTTTGGAAAGAACTTTTAATTTTCTCAACATTGCAGAGTGAAGGGCAAAACTCCCGTGTAAAACCCGCAACCTTCGATTAAAAACTAAAAACCTTTGCATTATCCTAGTGTAACTGTTTGGTGTGCCTTATCCACGCATGAGATAATTGGACCATTCTTCTTCGAAAATTCTCGAGGCCAGGCGACGAATGTCAACAGTAAAAATTATCGACGCATGTTTACGGAATTCTTTTTGCCAAACCTGCGAGCTCATACATCGTACTCTTCACACACGTGGTGCACACACGGCCAGAGCTTCGATGAATTTGCTTTAAAGAAAAAAATATTCGTCTAGAAATAAGCTTAAGTGAACCAAACTTACTGCAGCGTGTGGCGTAGGACACAAGACTCCTTTTTTAGCAGTGTGTTCAACTCGACGAAAACATCTGGATGACATACTCTTTTAAAAATAACATCCGAATTTCTATTCAATAAAATTTTGTGTCAAATATTACGTTTTTTATTTAAATTTAAAAATATAAATCTGCCACCATATACCCTGTAAAAGCAGTAAGTAAGTAGTTTTATTGTTGAGCACTTCTTACAATTTGACTGTAAAAAGTACTTATTATACCCTTCACATAGTGATAGGGTATATATCACTTTGTCATTCCGTTTGTAATTTCTTTATTATTCATTTGCGACCCCATAAAGTATATATATTCTGGATCCTTATAGATAGGGAAGTCGATTTAGCGATGTCCGTCTGTCCGTCTGTCCGTCTGTCCGTCTGTCCGTCTGTCCGTCTGTCCGTCTGTCCGTCTGTCCGTCTGTTGAAATCAAGTTTCCGGAGTCAAATAAAAAGATACAGACCAGTTAATGGTGTCAAACTATCACAAATATCCTGGAGACAATCGCTATTTAAAATCAATAAAATCGGTTCACTATTGACTGAGATATAAGCGAAAACCCAGAGTAACCCATTTTTTTTAGGACAAAATCCGTGCATATATCCCTATATATCTCAGTAAGTATAGTCACTCTTGCCACGAAACTTGGCACGGATACTCCTAAAGAAGGGACCTTAATAATGGAAAATTTTTTTTCAGATAGGACCAGGGGAAGGGGTATTTTTTCTACAATTGCACAAATTTGGTGAAATATTTTATGCGCTATATCTCGTAAACTATAACAGCTATCGACTTAAAATGTTCTACAAAAAGTAATTGCATGCTAGGGGCTACGCCCTAAAGAAAAAATTTTTTGGGTGGGGGCAAAAAAAGGGGTAGCTCCCATACAAATCGACAATTATTATCAAATATTCGATACGCTATATCTCGGAAACTATAACAGATATCGAAATGAAATGTTCTACAGAAAGTAATTGCACGCTAAGGGCTACGCCTTAGAGAAAAAATTTTTTGGGTGGGGGCAAAAAAAGGGGTAGCTCCCATACAAATCGACAATTATTTTCAAATATTCGATACGCTATATCTCGGAAACTATAACAGATATCGAAATGAAATGTTCTACAGAAAGTAATTGCACGCTAAGGGCTACGCCCTAGAGAACAAATTTTTTGGGTGGGGGCAAAAAAAGGGGTAGCTCCCATACAAATCGACAATTATTTTCAAATATTCGATACGCTATATCTCGGAAACTATAACAGATATCGAAATGAAATGTTCTACAGAAAGTAATTGCACGCTAAGGGCTACGCCTTAGAGAAAAAATTTTTTGGGTGGGGGCAAAAAAAGGGGTAGCTCCCATACAAATCGACAATTATTTTCAAATATTCGATACGCTATATCTCGGAAACTATAACAGATATCGAAATGAAATGTTCTACAGAAAGCAATTGCACGCTAGGGGCTACGCCTTAGAGAAAAAACTTTTGGGTGGGGGCAAAAAAAGGGGTAGCTCCCATACAAATCGACAATTATTATAAAATATTCGATACGCTATATCTCGGAAACTATAACAGATATCGAAATGAAATGTTCCACAAAAAGTAATTGCACGCTAAGGGCTACGTTTTAAAGAAAAAAATTTTCGAGTGGGGGCAAAAAAAGGGGTAGCTCCCATACAAATCGACAATTATTATAAAATATTCGATACGCTATATCTCGGAAACTATAACAGATATCGAAATGAAATGTTCTACAAAAAGTAATTGCACGCTAAGGGCTACGCTTTAAAGAAAAACATTTTCGAGTGGGGGCAAAAAAAGGGGTAGCTCCCATACAAATCGACAATTATAATAAAATATTCTATAAGCTATATCTGGGAAACTATAACAGATATCGAAATGAAATGTTCTACAAAAAGTAATTTCACGCTAAGGGCTACGCTTTAAAGAAAAAAATTTTCGAGTGGGGGCAAAAAAAGGGGTAGCTCCCATACATATTAACAATTTTTGTTAAATTTTCGATATGCTATATCTCAGAAACTATAACATATATCGAAATCAAATGTTCTACAAAAAGTAATTGCACGCTAAGGGCTACGCTTTAAAGAAAAAAATTTTCGAGTGGGGGCAAAAAAAGGGGTAGCTCCCATACAAATCGACAATTATAATAAAATATTCTATAAGCTATATCTGGGAAACTATAACAGATATCGAAATGAAATGTTCTACAAAAAGTAATTTCACGCTAAGGGCTACGCTTTAAAGAAAAAAATTTTCGAGTGGGGGCAAAAAAAGGGGTAGCTCCCATACATATTAACAATTTTTGTTAAATTTTCGATATGCTATATCTCAGAAACTATAACATATATCGAAATCAAATGTTCTACAAAAAGTAATTGGACATTAAGGGCTACGCTCTGAAGAAAAAGATTTTCGGATGGGGGGTGAAGAAGGGGTAGCTCCCATACAAATTAACAATTTTTAAACAATTTTCTGGAAAACTATTACAGCTATCGACTTCGAATATTCTACAAAAAGTAATAATCAAATAATTCATACATTTTGGTGAAAAACTTGGTGAAGAGCAGGGGGACTAGAACGTCTAATAAGTTTTATTAACCTTTAAATATGAATAATGTCGAAAACTTTGAAAACTCTCGACCTCAAATCTTCTTCATCTATTTCTATTATTCATACGAACATTAAAATTTTGTTATTTTTTCCATGGGCCTTTAAACTCGCACAAGGTTTTTTATTATATTATTTGCAGTACAAAATTACTCGGCTGGGTATATATAAAGACCAATGTGAAGGGTATATGAGATTCGGCACAGCCGAATATAGCGCTCTTACTTGTTTTTTGTTCAAGTTGTCACAAAAGTAAGTGATTTTGTTTTTATATAAGATCAATTGCTTTCATATAAAAATACGTTGCACACGTGCAAACGCCAAATCACCCAAAACAGTTTTTGCTTTCAATTCTGCTTATAAGAACACGTTCCTCAAGAGATTTCAACACTCCCGAGATATCTCTGTTTTGTTTAGTAAACGAAAACCTTTTTTTAGCTATGAAAAAAACACTTGGCATTCTATGAATTTTTTCTAAAAAAGCACGTATTACCAAGTAAGGGATCTCGATAAATACTATTGTTAATGGCATGTTTAAATAATTTTCGTTTTTTATACTTTTCATATCGTTGTTGCATTTAATTTTAGCTCAGTTATCTACTATGACTATGTGTACAAGTACAAAACATCCACTGTTTTAGTTACTTTTCCGTGATTGTTTGTTGTAAGTATGTATGTATGTATAAACGCCGATGATGTATCATCAGTCACATTTTTGTTATTGTTGCTGTTTTTCATCACTGTTGTCTGTGTAAGTAAATGAGTGTAAATAATGTGTTAGAGAAAGTTCAAAATTGTTAGTGTGAGACCATGTTGCTGATTTTTTTGCATACAACGATTATTCTTTTTTCTCAATGTCAATGTAAAACGTTCATGTTTATTTATTCCTCAACAAACTTAAATGTCAGCAAAGTCATTTATTCACTCTGCCATGTACGCATTAACACAACCACTCACAGATGGGGTAGTGTTTATAATATTATTAAAATTTTAAGTAGTTTTTAAATCACTGCAGACAAATGTCAGACAACATGACAACATTTATAATAATTTATCATGTCTCCTTTTTAATTTTTTTTTGAAGCAAGTTTTTTTTGAAAATTTTTAGTGATTTTGTTAATATTTTAGTTTAAATACAAATATTATATTGCTACGAATTAAGTCTTAAAAAGCTACTAGTTTAATTGAGATGGCAGCCCTGTAACCTTAATAATAGAGTAGTAGTTTTTTATAGGATCTATTTCCTAGCATTGTTTTAGGAAGTATGTATAATATTGTTATATCGCATTATTTATTAAGAAACGTTGTGGAAAGTTTTTTGGGTCCGACGAAAGGCTCTGAAAAATTTTGGAAGCTACTAGACCACTTTAAATTATCGTTACAGATATATATAGTAGGATGTGTCGGCAATAAAGACTTTATTGTAGACAAGCAATTATCCCGCTAGTTCCTAAGCGGAGCTTTAAATGCTAAATAAAAAAATACTATAATAAAACACTACTACTAAATGCGAAATTGACATAAAAGTAAGATTTGCATAATTTTTTTTTATCAGAACCTTAATTCAGAATCTAAAATTTGTATTTTTATGACTTATGACTTACGACTTTAACTAGGGTCAGTATCACTTAATTTTATATTAAAAGTAATTTCTGACTTTCGGCTTTCAAATTCAATCTGGGTCAAATGGTCCCACAAATGGAAAAAATTACCCATATGTAAAAAAAGCCTTTTTCGACCACCTAATTGACTTTACACTTCAATATCGGTTGATTTTATATTTTTACTCATTATCTAACAAAATGCTTAATTTAAAAAAATGTGGCAAAAGCATTTCTTAACGACTTAGACTACTCTTAGCCTTAATATGGGGCAACAGATTTCTATTTAGTATATCTAGCACCAAAATTTCAAAAAATGCGAAAAATTACCAAATGATTTGAATAAATTCTGACTACTTTTCTTAGTTTGGTTTTATCTGGGTTAATTGGCCTTAATTTATATATATAAAATGCCAAAAATCACCATATTTATGAAAAAGGACCTTTTCTCCCGTTTTCTGACTCAGAACTTAATCTTTTTCAAAAGTCTTTGTTTTTGTGGTTCTGTAGCCAAAATCTCTAAAAATAAACAAAGTACTTTTTGTCTGCCCTGTTGAATTTTGACCTCTGACCTCAACCTATGTTAATAACCTTTAATTTCGTATTTCAAGATTCGTAAACTTTAAAAATGCAAAAAGTAAAAAAATATGGAGCAAATGCCTTTTGTCCTCTTTGTGGACTTTCGATTTAAATCTTGGTCAAAATCGTAAATTCCTTATTTTTAGACACAAATTTCCAAAAGTTAAAAAACTACTAAATAGAAGGAATAGTACTTTTTGCCCACTTGGTAGACTTTCGGCCTTCATAGTGATCCAGGTTCCATAGTTCAATACTCAAAACTGAAAAAAGTATTACAATAAAATATTTACCCTTTTAAGACCATAAGAGTAATCGAATTTGAAAAAAAAGTTCGAAGGACTGTTCGAACGCAATTTAAATAATGTTTCCATAAGCTTAAAAGTTCATAAGCTACAAAACGTGCCTTCTGGAAAAATTATTACAAGCATATTAATTTTTTTCGAGACAAATTAATCTTCTAAGAAGTTATAAAAAGCAAATTTATGAAACTTTAAATTCTTTTTTACCCTTTAAATGTCCTGTTTTTAAAACAAAGTTTCAAAACAACAGCGTGTTCACATTTTTTTAAAACCTGTCAAAAGTAATTCGAACATGTTCCTCTGTTAACTGGTTTAAAAGTTGCAAAATTAGCTAAAAACACCAAAGAATAATTTGTACCCCTTTTTCCCTTTCGGGTTAAGGTTTATAAAAGGTTCTATTTTCATAACCTGTCCAAAGCTCTTTATTGGTGGAAAAGATCCCTAAGGTCTAAGTTTTTAAAAAGGTAGTAAAAATGTTTATATTTTTTTATGACATCTCTCGAACGCAATTTTAATTTTAATTCAATCTTTATTAGTTCAGAAATTACAATATAGACCTTAGCAGCACCAATATATAGTTCTTACCCTGTGGTGCCCATAGAGACCAAAAATTTAAAAACATACTGATATATAGATCATTAATTGTTTTTTAAGACGCAATATAAAAGTTATTAAGTGGACAAGGCCTGTTGAATGCAATTTGAATTATGTTTCAATTTCTATTGGTTCAGAAAGTACAAAAAGTACAAATATAAAATACTTTCCCTTTTCCTAAGAGGTTTTGGTTAAAAAATTGTTTTAATATATTAAACTTAAATATCTACCTGAATTTCAAATAATAAATAACTTATTTTTTGACAACTTCTAAATAATATGGACGATATGAAGTAGTTATTGAAATGAAAATTGCTTTGTAATGACTAATCACTACCAAGTTTTTGTTGGGATATTAAAATCTGCCTTAATATTGCGACGTTTTAACTAAAATATTAAGATGTGGGATAGCAAGTTTGAAGTTAATTTTTTTAAATTTTTTTAAATTTTTTAAATTAAGGGCCTTTGAATCATTTTGTTTTATTATATTAATTACTAAGAATTTTAAAGAATATGCTTTTAATGTCGTTATTAACAGAAAACCATACATATTTATCAATTGGCCTTAAAAAACCATTTTGCCTAATTTTTGTTGGCTTAAATTTATTGGACATTGGACATTATTGGAAATTGCCTGAAAATAATAGTCTAAGACCCAAAACTAATGTCAAAGATCGGCAAATAATCAGTTTTTTATAGACTACAACAAGCCTGTCACCCATATATTTGACTGGGTGTTCATGTATTCTTGTGATTAAAGTACAGCTTACATTTTTAGAGATAATTTGATAAAGTTTAGTGTTTTGCATGGGAACGAAGTCAATTGAAACCGGCGATTATCGGCTCATTTTACCCTCACTACATACATACGTGGTAGGAGCATTAAGCGTTTGTGCGGATGTTTGAAACGCCCAAAAATAATGGTCTGACAGCCATCTTCAAGTATTACAATCGACTCAGGAACACTTCTTGAACCGATTTGAGCAGGTCCCTCTGTCTGTTCGTCTATCTGGCTGGGCATCCATATATTTTTGTGATCAAAGTACAAGTTGCAATTTGGCAAAGATACATTTCTTGGTACTGGCGCAAGGCCATTTATTTGTGGTCGGTCGCCTACAAATATCTTTCCGGGATGAGCATTTTGGGATATAAAAGGCTCAAATATTACTTTACCTTGACCACAAAATTTTGGATATGTTTTGAACATTATGCCGCCAATCACCAACATGAATCTTATTGCAATCGATCTATAATTTACTATGGGTCCCATAGAGTTGTTACAACAGGAATTCATATTTTACCCCAAAAAAATGCTGGCGAGACCAAAATACACATAATAACATATTTTCCAAATAAGTGTGATAATGGGTACTAAGTAAACGATTCCATGCCTATGTCAAAGAACTTTTGCAAGTCAAATTGGATTAAATTATATTAAAAACTTTAACTTATAATTTCACATTGTAATAAGGGTATATATCAGTTTAACATTTGGTTTGTTATTTCTACAATATTCACTTGAGACCCCATAATATATTATATCCTGGATACTTAAAGAAAAGGCGTTTTAGCCATGCTCATCAGTGTGAATGCTGAAATCAAGCTTCCGGACCTAAATAAAGTCGCACAGAAAACATTTTAATATCTAACCATCAAAGATATCCCTGAGACAATCGTTTCAAAATCAGCCAAATCGGTTTACTATTGATCGAAATATAAGCAAAAACCCAAAATAACCAATTTTCTTAAAACAAAATCCGTGTATATATGCCTAAATATCTCAGTAAATACAACCACACTTGCCATACAACTTAGCACAGATACTTTGAATATAGGGACCTACATTACGGAAAATTGTTTTCGAATAGAAGCAGGAGAAGTGGTATTCCCCCTTCAATTGCACAAATTTTTTGAATTTTTTCATATGATAAATCTGAGAAATTATAACAGCTTGAGAATTCAAATGTTCTACAAGAAGTAAATGTACAATTATGCCTACATTTGGGAAAAAAACTTATCTTGACACGAGGAGGGGAAGGGGCAGCCCCCATTTGGGTCAAATTTTCGATACGTTTTTTTCTTGGAAATTATAACAGCTTTAGAATTAAAATATTCTACAAGAAGTAATTTGACAATATGGCAATTAAAAAAAATATGTGGATAGTAGCATGGGGAAGGGCAGCCCCCCTACAGACAAACAATTTTTGTCAAATTTTTAATACGTTTTTTCTTAAAAACTATAGCTATTAGCTATCGATACTAAATATTCTTCAAGAACTAATGGAGCAATTTAGGATAAAAATCAGTTGGTTAGGAGCAGGATAAAGGTAGCGCCAATGCAAATAAACAATTTTATTGAAATTTCTACACGCTATATCTCGGAAGCTATCGACTTTAATATTATACAAGAAGAATAGTACAATGTGCCTACATTTTGGAAAAAAAATCAGTTGGATAGGAGCAGGGGGAGGGCAGTTCCAATACTAATAAGCAAATTTTATTAAACTGTTAATACGAAATATGTATGTCGAAAACTGTTAAAACTCTCAAACACAAACCTTCCACATGGTATTTCTATTACGCATACAAACGTTCAGGTTTTGTAAAGTTTTTTATTTCGAAAACTAGAATAGATATCGATTCAAACCCAACACAATGTATTTTTATTATAATATTTGTAGTTCAAAATAGCTCAGCTAAATCAGATGGTTGGGTAAATAAAAAGACAAAAGTAAAGGGTACATAAGAATCGGCACAGCCTAATATAGCGATCTTACTGGTTTTTAAGTATTAGTTTTCAATGGCAAACATTATATCTTAATGATAAATGACCTCTTGTCTAATTTACAAACAGTATTACAATCTTTATCATTGTAAGTTAGATGATTTAAAAGTGCTAATTGATTTACAAAGTTCAAGGCAAACCAAAAGTTCTTTTCACTTAGTAAAATGTAAACAGTCCGAAAAAAGTTAAGTAAAATATAATAAATAAATGTCAGCAGAATTTTAGTTGTTGTCACCACAGGAACACATGCAATAATGCAACAATAACAGAAACTTTAAAATGTAACAAAAATATGCCAACATTTAACGACAACAACAGTAAAACAAAGTTGAAGTAAAATATACACAGATTCAAATGTTCATAATCACACACACACATACTTAACCAAAGTAGATATGGAGTAAAACTGGCAACAAAAATTATAACTTGACAAGGAAACAGGCAACACTTACTATTTAATAAACCAAAAAACAACGTAAATGAAAATACCAATGGCCAATGAAAATACCAGGCCAACGTAAGCCATTAGTGTCTCCGGGGGACAAACACTTATCGTGTTTTGGGAGAAAACCCAAAGAATATTAACAGCAATTTCACAGAGAAATATTGGATTATTTTTGTAACAAAAAACACAGTGAAAAAGCACCCATACATTCTCATAAATAATTCTTTCTCGTTGGTCAACGCTGCCAATGACTTACAGCATAAAAGAATTTTTTAAAATTCACTCCATAAATGAAGAATTCAGTGATGGTAATGTAGATTTTTTTTCGTCATCTAAAAAGTGCTTTTTGACACAAAGCTAGAGAACAGGGGAATTTAATGCTTTTGTTAAATATTTTTAAAATGTCTTTCCTTTTTGTTTGAAACGGTCAGCGTTATGGCTGTGTTCACTAAATGCTTTAAAATTTTATATTTTTTTTAATTTTACCGGTTTACGCTTTTTTTGGTAATGTTATACGACTAATCAGTTGGCACCAATGGCCATATGATTATACTTAAAGCAGACGATATGCTTACTTTCATGGCTGTGCAAGGAAATATAAATCAAAAGCAGGTCAAGAGTTAATTTTTCAGTTTTATTACACAAAAAAAAAACAAGAAAAATCAGTACTTAAGTAGTCTGGTCAAATCTTAGTAGTTGGCATATAAGTGTAACAATGAAATGGAAATGTGGCTTAAAAAATTATAATCTATTGTTTTTAATAGTTGAATATGACATAAATGAAATGTAGTTTATAAATTTCATATGTACGTACAGACTTACCAGCTCGCACATACATACATAACAACCGCTATACCATTGTGTTTCAGCCATCAACCACAAGAACGAGAAAATGTTTACAGACATGCAAATTTACTCTGACACTATATGAAACTTTACGGATGCGGATATGTGTTTATAATGAGTTGAATTTGTTTATGTGTGCGCATATTTTTATGTATGAGCTTGAGTTTGTGTTGCTGGGATTTTGAATAAATCAATGTCTTAAACGTGGACTTTTATTTCATGGCAACGCTGAAGTGTCAAAAACGGATCTAAATTAATTATTAAAAAAATAATTTTTGCTGCTGAAGTGCTGAAAGAAAGGGAGAACGAAGGAAGGTTTTAATTTATGTGTATTTTAAGTGCGCCTTTAAAATTAAATAAACATTTAAGATCTGTAAAATAACCTGTTTTTGGCTTACAAAATATACGTGGATTTGCATTTGGAAAAAGGATTTAATTTCTGAAAATAAACTAAACTCCGATCTAGTCAGAGCTTCTATCTGGCTGGTTTGGTGTCAACAAAAGTCGGGTAATTATAGTACAAATCTCAATTTTTATAATCTTTTATTATATCAAATACTATATTAAATAGTTTTTTTAAATATAATTTTTTGCGGCTTGAGCACAATCCGATTACCATAAATTTAACTAAAAATATATGTATTATTATGTGGAGAGACTCCAATCATGCACAGAATGTCAACAAATACCTAATAAATATATAATAAAGTCTTGCGCGTAGATCAGGCGCGGATTTAAAACTTCATGTTTGATTTTATAAATAAAAATATTTTTAGCCCTAAAAAAATGTTTTATATGTATATTTTTTTTAAACAAATATATTGCATATTCAAATACTGTTGATTTTGGAACAATGTTTTCGAATACACAAGAAAACTTTCGTCTTGGAGTGGCAAATTAAGTACAACTATCTGCACTTCAACAAGAAATTGAAAATCGAGAACGTTTGCTGTCTACTTTAGAAACTATAACTTCCCTCGGCAGGTATAATATACCTCTCCGTGGACATCGAGATGATGGTCCTTTGCTATCTTCTGAAAATAAAATAAAATTTTAGGCCATCATTACCTAATTTTCCCTTAAGGTGATTCATATATATCGAAAACGGTACAAACTGAAATAAATAAAAGTTTCCATAATCTTATTTTAGAAATCATACTGAAAAATATTTATGACGCTTAATAACATTCGATTATTTTTGACGAAACCGCTGATTCTTTGTAAAAAACTAAATATCTTTACCTTTAAGGTATTTTAACGTAAACAAAAAGTTAGTAAAAGAAGATTTTATCGGCTTTGTCGACGCATTTAAGGAGGCTTAAAATGATATGGCAATGACATCGAAGTGTCTATAAATGGGAAATAGGGGGTTTCCCAGAAGTTCCCGTCCTGAAAACTCCCGGAAAATTGGTCAATTTTCATTTGCCCCTCTCCTGGGAATTTTGTGCGGGAATCCCGGGACTTACAACACTTCGCACTTCAAGTATTTTCGTAACATATTCACAATTTTTTTTTTACTTTTTCCATATTTTTGGTTTATAAAACATTAAATACTCACCCCCATATTCATAAAAAATTAAGGTGTGGTTATTAAGGGCTTATTTAAAAGATGTCTATGCGAATTGTCAAA
Source organism: Melanophora roralis (assembly GCA_963583895.1). Lineage (NCBI taxonomy): Eukaryota > Metazoa > Arthropoda > Insecta > Diptera > Rhinophoridae > Melanophora > Melanophora roralis. The sequence goes on along the minus strand of OY757191.1, from coordinate 48,834,360 downwards.
TAATCCCTTAATATTATAAATACAAGCGTGAGTATGTAACAAAATTAAATGTTTGCCTACCGAAGACTTTCCCGCTGATGTCATTCTACAGTGGTTGAAATTTATTCATAATTGCCATCAGGGTCCAGTCAAACAGGTAATATCAGGAGCCTAGCTGACTATAATAAATTTGACATTCGTACTTTTTAAATACATATATAATTTTGTATGAAATTTTTAATTATTTTAAAATTCCACCGTTCAAACACAAAAAGTAAATGCAAAGGGCGAAGTTTTTGAATTCGCCTTGATATTACCTGGTTAAGTGGTGTCCTCACCACTCATAATTGCTTTTAAAAACGGTTAACTGCCCAGCAAAAGCTTGGAAATGGTTACGCATTACATTTTTTTTTACTATTCAACTACTATTATAAACTGCCTTTATTGCTTAGTAGTTGTTAGATAATGAGTTATTTCTTATCTAAAATTTAGGCAGATAGTTTCAGCTTGACAATTTCTTAACCTATTTTAACTTATTGTCTTAAGTCAATTTTAACTTAAACATCAAAAAAATAACTTTTAATGCAACAATAATTAACTGGGGTCCCTAGGAAAAGCGATCACGGTAAGTACTCATTTAACTCACTCTTTGAAAGCCAGCATGGTAAGTGCTTGCTTCAAATGTCATTGCCATGTTAAAATAATGTGTTAAAATGCTAATGTGTAGGAGTTTTTTGGTTTTTGACTCATTTCAAACAATGTAAGTTTTTTCTGCGTGTCTATTAAGATATCTGTTGGAGGGGTTATCTTTCTTTAATAGTGGCCTTTAGATTTTAGAAACAAAATTAAAATAATTCAAAGTTGTATCCCTAAAATAGGTCAAAGTCCGTAGTGCCTACCCCAAATGCGTATATTATATAATTTAATCAATTGATAATTTTAAATTTTTTCTGCAAATCTTATAAAAATTGTTATTTATTCAGGCTTAAGTTCTTTTTTAAAATGGAAAATTTTTAACAAAAACTATATTATTCTTATATTTGGCAAATGTGATGCAGCTACTTTTTCTCGACAATATTATTGCTATTTGGTACTAACTACTGTAGCCTAAATATTAATTTTTTCTATTTCCCTCCCACTTTTGTTAGAATTTGAATAGTTAAATTGTGTCCTTATTCTATTTTGCTTAGACTAAATTAAATCTACGTATGTACAACCATACATCCTCTTATTTTTATTCCATTAGCAGTTATCAATATCACTAAAAGTTTGGTTTAAATTAAAAAAAAACCAAAAATAAAGAAAAATTTTACACAAAAATAGCCTAAAATATTTTTTGGTTAAACCAAAAAACTAGAAGAGGTATTGTCGTGATTTTTTCTTTTTGTGTTCTTTAAATTTTATGCATAACTGACAAAAAAAATTTTGGCAAATTCGATAATATATTAGGTCCGGTATAAGGAAAATGCTGAGCCAAGGTTCTACAAAGTTAGAAAATGTAAATTTTCAAATGGAACCTACGCACTTAGTTACAATGCAGTCTATAGCTTTTATAGCTTCCAAGATATAGCTCGTTTGTATTGTGGATACAGGCTCCCCTTGCTTTTCCAACTAATTTTCTTTTGCGGTTTAGATGTTGTACATTTACGTTAAGGATTAAATTTTATAAATATTATTACAAGTTATAGTGTATTAAAAACTTTTTTGTACTTTATTTATTTCTAAGAAGATATTACTTAAATAGAAGAAAAATACCAAATTAGCTGGTTTCAAAGTCTCCATGCAAGGTTTTTTTGGTAAAAGTTGCCACACTTATTTTATAAGATATTTTTTGATATAGTATGTATGTATTTATTTGCGGGTCTTGTTTTTAAAAAATGGATTATGTTTGTTTTTTCGCTTATTTCTCTATCCTAAATGAACTGTTTTTCAATAATAAATAGCGATCTATATACTTAAAAATATTCTCAGTAGTTTGACATCGAAACGGGGTCAGTAGGATTTGAAGTTGATCTTTAATTTAGATTTCAAAAGACCGGCCAAAACACGACAAGGTTAAATCGACTTCCTTATCTATGAGGATCCAGAATTGATATACTCTACGAGATTGCAAATACATATCGTATAAATAACAAGCAGAACGACAATCATTTCCTTATCACAATATAAGAGGCATAATAATAGCAATCCAATACATTTGACATTTAATGGAGAAACAGAATTTCGGCATGATTTTTTTTCTATGCAATTTAATGTAAAATCACGCTACTGAATGCAGTAATAAAATGTAATCTATTTTTTCTGATAGCGATTTTTCCTATGCTCCTACTTTAAAAAAAAAATTCTCTTAACAATATTGCCACACTTTTATTAAGTTTCATACATTTTGTAAACAAACAACATGTGGCTTTGGAGAAGAAAACTAAGAAAAAAAACAACGTTCAAAAATTTGATTAAAATTCAAATTTTATTAGTTTGTAATGAAATCACTAATATTGTTAAATATTAGTAAAAGAAAAAAGTAAAAAAAAACATGACAATTTGCAGTTACCAATGTAAAACTGAAAAAGTTAAAGTTTCAGCCGACATTTCAATTATGGGCCTGTTTTCTCTAAAAGTCGTTTTTGCTTGAAGTTGCGGACTTTTTCTGTTTCATCATTTGTTATGATTATTTTTCATGTTTGTAGTCTTATACATACTTCGCACAAAAAGAAAAAAAAATATTATAGTTTTCGAATCCTTTTTTTATTCAAAACATAAACCACATATTTTTCTTACTTATTGCATGTAGTCTTTAATGTCAATTTTGATGTTTATAAATCAAATACCAATTTTTATTAAAACACAGGCATTACATTCTCTTTAACAGTGATAAATATACCATCTTCCCAAAATCAGTATCACTTCTCACTAGTGTTCTAGTGTTTTATATAATAAATGTATTTTGGTGCCAGAGATAAATCACTTAGATTAACATTGCCTTTTACTTAAAATTGTATTAACCAAAAAAGTGTTGTTGTTGTTTGCCTTTAAATCATTTCTTCATACTCAAACAAAAGCACACAACAACAGTATGCCAGTATCATCATGCAGGCATTAAAACATTGAAATCAATTTTGTTTAATACAAGGGGAAACGGAAATGAATTCGAAGTTTTTTCTATAGTATCACAAGTATCATTTAGAAACACTATTCCATTTATAAAACAAGTTGCTTTAGTTGTTAAAGATTCATATCTCATAAAGAAGCAAGAGCTTAACAATCAAGAGGCAAATGTTGTTCACAACAAACAAAACAAATGATTGACATGTGTTGCCTGTTACATACAACAAACAAAAAAACTTTCAATAAATGAGTCATGATTTTGTCTATGGATTAGAATAGAAAAAAATGCTGCAAACTTTTAAAAAAAATCTAAATTTGAATGAAGTAACTTAGTTAAAAGTTTTTTTTACCCATGGAAGAGGTTGATTATTGATAAACTGATGCTGATATAAAGTGCGACATTAAGACGCCAGTTGCAAGAAAAAAAGAACGCTTTCTATTTATAAAAAAAATCCAAAATTTATGTAGAAACGCCTACCTATGAAGAAAGTGAAAAACTTTATGATGGTGTTAGTTTTATAGATGCCATTACTGGCCTTTTACTTTCTTATATGCATTAAAAGCTAATAGAGCAAAGCAATGAAAGTAGCTGTCATCATAAGATAAGATATAATCTTAATTGACTTGTAAAACATACGCTCGAGTGACCTCACACTCAGTAGTACAAATGTTTGCCTACACTTTAAAAGCGCCAAATACATATGGTTGAGCCAGTGATGCCAATTTTATTTTAACTAGATTTCCTAAAATTAAGGGATTCAAATAATTATTAATGATTATAATTATATCTAATTTGCACTTAACATAATACTCAGATGTAAGAATTTTAGGGCAAAAAATGTCCATCCGTCCGGGTGGGCATCTATGTATATATGGAGTAGTCTTACTTAATATATTTATAGCAAAACATTAACTGGATATACATTTTAGTATTAAAACAGTTAATATGGACTTTATGTTGAATTTTTTACTCATTCAAACTTAACTTGTTTTCCTTTTCAAAAGTGTGTACCCGCTATGTGCTCCCAGCTTATTTCAATACTTGTCCATAGAACTTAGTAATTTTGTAAAAGTTGCTATGTTTTATATATCAATGATCGCTTTTAATCATCCGTAGGGGTTTGTTTTGGCAACAATCAAATAAGTTAGAAATATTGTCAAACTGAGGAAAAATTAATATTAAAGTTTGAATTAAGAAAGAGATTATAAACTTGAATTTTGAGGAAAAAAGTTGGGGGTTTTTTGATAAACTGGTTTGATTGGAACGTAAAAGAATAAGAAAGAATAATTTTATGTTAACAAGATTATGTTAAAGATTAGACCTTACCAAAAGAGGCATGTGATTATTACCAACTGGTACACGGATCAAAAGCTTTGCATAACGTTTGTTTGCCAATAGCCGGTGCCCGGGACCACAATAAGCATAAACAAGTCATTTGCAGTATTTTGGCTTTAATTGACGTGTTCTGAGCCGGTGTCCGCTTTATCAGCAGAAACCATTATTTGTTAACAATTTTTTTCTCAAATTCGTGTGCGCCAATTGGTTGAATAGGAAAGATGGAAGCAGGGGAAAAATAAACCCGTAATTTGGTGAAGATATGTGTTGCAATTTGTAAAAAATTTACCTTTATGAAACAAAATAAATTAAAAGGTAATAATAAATATTAGATGACATTTGAGCAAGTTTAAAATTTTTTAAGTTAAAAAAATTATATAAAGTTAGGGCAGGGCACACTCAACATGGTATAATTAAGAGCCCAACCAAGGCACATTTAACAAGGTTATATTGAGAACCCAGCTGATTAAAATCAATTTGACATTGTTACGTTTTAAAAATTTAATTTCATATAAAATTTTTAATTTTTCTGACATTCTACCGTTCAAACACAAAAAGGAAATGCAGAGCGCGAATTTTTTGAATTCGCCTTGGGTTTACCTATTTGAGTGTGCCCTGGTCCAGGGTTACTTATACAGGTAGTGTTAAGTACCCAGCTGATATAAATTCGACTTGAAATTTTGTGAAATGATTGTCAGATTTATTAGTTTTGTTTGAAATTGAAAATTTTTTTGATATTTAATTTCTCAAACACAAAAAAGGAAACGCAGGGGTCAAACTTTTTTAATGTGCCTTGATACTACCCAGGGTGCACTAAACAAGGTAGTATTAAGGCGAATTCAAAAAATTCGCAATTGAGCTATGAGTGGATGACATGTAGTGCCCACAGGACGGAGCAGCAGCACACACAACCAATATTCTAAAGGTGGCGTTCGCGGGTCGCTTCATCTCTTGTTTTGGCGATTGACCCGTAAGATCGCCCGGTTTATATATTTCAGACTTTATTTTGGGGTTTTAAAGTCCTGTGCTTACGTAACGAGCCCGACACCCTCAAGTACAACACTCGACATGAGTGCGAGAATCTGTCGCCCGCAGTTCTCGCCAAAGTGATGAAAAATGCCATAAAACGAGTCTGTATAGCAATCAATTGGGAAAGCGCCTGTTTGGCCGATATCATCTCGATTTGACCAGTAAAATTCTAAGGGATCAAGTGAACAGACTCAGTTTTTCATTAAGGGTGAATTAATTTGCTTTTTTTTGTACCTGTTCTTATCTTCGGGCCTTTTTTATTGTAATGCTGGAATGCAGTTGTAATCAACTAAGATTGCAGTCAGCCAGATTTGAAGCAATTTTCCCAATAATATTAACATTGCAACAGATTTGCGAGATTTTTGGACCTCATCTTTAAGGGACCCTTTTAAGGTTTCGTATTAGCGGAAAGTACTGAGACTGTTATAAGGCTTATAACAGAGGCACAATTACTCTCCCTTGTGTATAAAACATCTTAATAGTCATTTTGTTACCAATTTTAGCAAAACCAGTTTATTTTAACTATTAGTGACCTCTATTACATCTAAGGGCTTAAAACGTATTTCTTAAGGTGGGACGGCAGCCACAAGCAACAATTTCCTTATGTCATTACATGTTTTGAGATTAAGCACGATCTTTAAATAATTTATCCTCTTAAATAACGCTGTGGCGGTTTTGCGACAACTTGAGTAAGGAGTCTTGCTTAAGTGATGCCATTTTATGTACCTCCAGCAAATTTTTAAAACTTTTTCGTTTGTTCCTTCAATAGTCTCTTGGGGTAAAGCCGATCGATTTTCTTTTTTCAAACAAGAGCTGTTATAAGGAAAATCTCTGTTTTATCTAGTTTTTTCAAGGAGAATTGCTTACCAAACACCAACTATTGCCGCAAAATTTTAATTTGGCATCACTAATCTAAACAAAAACAATTTGATAAAGAAAAGCTAAAAGTTTTGCAATAGTTTTTGTGGTTAAAAAATGTACAAAAAAATGTAAAACAACCCTCTTGCTGCAAAAATTGGTCTTTTCTTTTTTTGCAGCAATAATTCTTATAAAGTTCTTATGCCACTAATTTCGTTTGAGGGTTGTAATGAAAGTAAGAAAGGAAGATTGCTGCGTAAATATGTTAGTCCTAAGAGGTAAAACCGTATATTTTAAAAGAAAGTAAAGAAAGAGATGCATAAAAAAAATCAATCCCTTTATAACTAATAAAATAACCTAAAAAAATTTTATTTAAAAAAGTCCTTAAGCAAGAAAACTAAAAACTATTTTAAACAAGGATACTTCCCCTTTGGAAGAATATCTTGAAGAAAAATACAGTTATTTTCAAGCAATCCATATTAGGGGGGGTTGGAGTACACCTTCGCAAGTTTACTTTTATAAAAATTAAGGAAAATCCAAAATTTTAAACACAAAAATATATACTTTTTTAATCCAAGCGTTTTATGTAAAAATAGAAATTAACCCGCTACTTCGTGAGCGCATTTCTGAATCCTAAATAAAACAAAGCCCTTAATGCAAAAGAGTATTATAGGAAAAAAAGGGTAAAATATTAACGATGTTGTATACAATATACATACATCCAAAATATAAAAAAAACTTTCCTTTTTGAAAAAATGCAAAATAGTAATTACGATTTATATAGTAGGAATTTCTTACTTTTAGCCCAAAAAAAGGATTGATTAAGTTCGAAACCGTACCTGCTGTAAGCCGGTAAAAATGGACTTAGGCATAAGAGAAATTATTCCCAATCATAAAAAACTATTTTTTTGACTTTTGGAGCCTTAGGTTAGGTTAGGTAGAACAGGCAGCCGTTGAAGGAAGGGATACAGCTCACTTGGGTCCGCTTAATTCGGTCCCTTTGTGTTACCTGGAGAGGCAGATAGAATAGGTTGAGACGGAAGAAAAGAAGAAATTTAGAGTAGGATAGATAAGAAAGAAAGAAATACAGAAAGAAAGAACATGAAGCAGACTTATCAGGGTCTCTGGTGGGAATCGAACCCACAACCCCCTGACTGGAAGACTCGTGCACTTACCACTGACTTACCGGAGCCTTATTAAAGAAGAGTTTTTTATTTTTATTTTATACATATTTAATAACTATTATTTGATATTTTTTCTGTACTTTCTGTAGCTGGGACTTGAACCTGGGAGTCTCCGAACTGCAGTACCAGCTCGTTACCCTCTAGGCCCCCAGACACTTAGTTTTTAAACGTTAAAATTTATATAAAAACAACAAGTTTTTTTTTCTTGATTTTTTTGGGAATTCCCGACTCGGCTTGATTTAAGAAAACCTAAGCACGGACCGCACTTAAAAATTTCTTGATTTTAGAACGTTTTTGTCTTTCTGTGTACATATATATTAGTTTTTTAATTTACCTTACCTTCATATTTTAAAATTAACCTAAAAAAATTACGACCAGAATAGGGTCAAAAGTACTTTTTGATTGCCTAAAAGCCTTTCTTCATCTGTTATAATTGTCCCTATTTTTTATTTTTATACGAAAAGGGGAAAGTTACTGCTTGCCCCGTGATGCCGAAAGCGTCGGTACAGGCGAGTAACATGCTGTTTTGTGTAGAGTTTACCAGTCCTATTCACACTTGCGTCTCGTCTGGCCTTTTCTAGGAGGATGTAAAATGATCACATGAAGAGATATCTTCTTGTCTCGAGTTTCGTTTGGTGCTTAAAGGCGCAAAGATATTCCTGCCTATCTTAAATAAGTATTGCGTTTTAGTTTTTCTTAAGTTTTTTCCAGGATTTGGCGTAGTGTGTATATCTGGTCAATGATGGATTCTTCAGGCCCTAAACCGCAATGATATCACAAACTGGAGAGTATCTTGTAACTAACGAAAAGGAGATTTATTTCTCCAAGTTTGCCACGTACGGTCTGGTCTCCTTTTTTATGCACAAGACAGTAAACGTTGCTATTCCCATCAACAAAATGTTGCATAAGCCTTATCAGCGTGTTCTCCGGTCTTAAGCAGTTTGGCTAACAGCCCATCGGCTCCTGCTGCCTTGTTATTTTTAAGCGAAGTAATTGATTTTTTGACCTAGAGCTAGCAAGGTGGTATACGCTTAATACCATCTTCTGGAATTGGTTCTGTGGTATCTTAATTGAAACTTCTATCAGACACCAATAGGCGCAAAAAATTATCTCTCATTATTCTCATCACACCATCTGTATCAGTCACCAGATTAGTTTCTTTATCTTTGCAGGAGAATATGCCTATACTTATCCCTTCAGTTTAATGTTTTACTCTTTGGTAAAAATTTCACTCCTGGTCGTACCATGGGTTCCTTAGGCAAGGCTTCCGGTAACCCAATTGGGTATGCACCTTTCCGGCTTCCGCACTATATTTTAAATCAATCACATTTTGTTCTTTTTTTTCTCAACTTTACAACAAGGAAAGCGTACAGTTTAATATCTTTTTCAACCTTTGTTAATACAAATGTGATGTGTCGGAAGTTTTGAACTTATGTTTCTGTGCCTTATTTTTACAAAAATAGTATGTAAAAGTGCATATCCAGTCAATTTAAGGATCTGATATTACCTAAATAATACGGTGTTGACGAAAAAGTAAAATGCTTTTTACATTTTATACTATACTTTTTGTGTGTTCAAACATGCCTGATTTTTGATCGGTCCCGTTCAGATATTGGTTTGGCCCCTTTTTTATTTTTTTTATTCAGATTTTCTCTATGCGTACAACTAAATTATATTAAGGCTGAAAAAGAAAAATATATCGTAAGCCTACTAAAGTTAGTAGAATGTCAGTTTACGAGTTCTGAATCGATACTTAAATTGATGGTTTAATATTTTTATAAAATGTATAACAGAGTTCTAAAAATTTTCTCGGTATTTCTTTCGTGACTAGAAGATGACTGGCACTATTGTTTGCTGGGTATGTACACACATTGAAATGACCACTACTCACATTATTGTTTTTTCATGAACACATGGTTATTTGCAAAGATGACGTACCGCACGCACTTTCAAACCAAAAACTTTTTTTGTTTTCATCATTTAGCAATGTTTATCCAAAGGCACCAAAAAAGTTTTCTGCTTTTAAGCAACTTTTATATCCTTTTAAGAACTAAACTCGTTTTATATTTGCTTTGAATGATGTTGCTGTCATTAATTCTAATGAAAATGTCATGAAATAGTTAATTTTTTACAGCTTAATGTATGTATGTGTGTAGCAGCCCTTACAATTTCGATTTCTTTGAAAACATATAAGATTTAGTAGAGAACGCATTGGGAGTTGAATTATCCTTTCGATTTTCGTTCGCAAATTTTTTAACCTTAATTGTGTTTCTGAAGCGGGCTTCTGTTTTACTCATTTTTTTTTTTTTTTTTCAAAGTAATGCCATAAAGTACATACGGAATAATGTTTATTTCTTATTTAAGTTTTCAATGCATGATGCAACAACAAAGGCAATGAAAATGTTTGTAACTTATGTAGGGTGTTTAAGATTCAGTTAAAGCTCGTAAGGCATAGAAACTGTTTACAGTAACTTTATATCTTTATCAATTTGTTTTTGACGTTGTTATTTATCGTCAAGTGATTATATTGACGTTTTCTTTGACATGTTGACTTATAAGTTGTTTCAAAAAGTTTAACTATTTTATATTTCAATACAACTTGGGTGGGTAACTAATAACGAATGTGTGCTTGGATGTGTGTCTGCTTTTCCAAAATATGCAAGAGTACGATATATTATTCTAAAGAAGACACGATACATGTGGTTTTCTGTTATTTGGTGCCATAGTTTTGCCTTGCTCTCTTTTCATACACACATACAAACATATATATGCATACATGTACATACATTCATACATACACACACACATACATACATACATGTGTATACCTTTTAATATCAAAGAATTTAAGTTATTTTTTTTTTAATTTTATTTTATTTTTGTTCAAAAAGAAGTTTCGACTAAGATGAAAGTAAAAATAATTACAAAATTACTATAAATTTATCGAAAAAGAACTATTTATACGCAGAAAAAATGCGACCAACTAATTGTTCTAATTATAAACAAAAATATATTTAGGGGATTCACAAGGTGTTCAATTTGTCCTATTGTCATATTGTCATAAAATTTGCGCAATGGTTTAAAAACCTTTACCAACTACTGGACACTCAGGTGCATTTAGAGTTGTTGTGACAGAATAATTAGCATATTAAAGACGAAGTATTTTTAAGGAACTATTATAGTATAAAAGACAACAAAACTATTGTAACATTTTTTTACAATATGACAATAGAACATAATAGGACAGCTTGTGAATCCCCTAATTATTTTTCTAATGGTATAAGCAATTGAAATTATAAATATGAATTTTTCGTTGTTACCAGAAATTGTAAATTGATTTTTAAATTCCTTGAAAACTTTGTAAATATACAATTAATTGATTAAAAAAAAAATTAGTTAATTGTCAAACAGTCTATAAAAATAAAAATGCTGCAATAATTTTGGTTGTTGTATGGTCTTAGGCAGAAAAATACGCATCTGATGTCGTTTTTGCACCGTTTATGAATGGTTTAAAGGTAGCTACATTGATTTCTTATCGCTCGGAACGCTACGGAACTATTACAGGCTTGTTTGTTTTTACTTTGGAAAGAAATGGCAATATGGCTATTGGCCTAATTTCGGAATTTGATTTCGATAAAGGTACTATTTTATCATGTTTCCAGTTATTAGGGAAAATAGATGTAGTAAAAATTGTCTTGAATATATGGGTTATGAATGGTAATAATTTCGGTAGTAATATATGAATAAGTCGTGAATCCACATTGTCATAACCAACTGAGTTTGATTTTATGGTTTTTGCAGTAGTTCTACTTTTTGATATACACTCTAAGCCAATGCAGAACTGTTACCATCTCTATTAGAAGTTTTTATGTAAAGATAGGACAAAAGGTGACCGTAAGGGTTCTACCCAGGTGGGATTTATCCAAACAACTGTGGCACTGGCTATCAGAGCAGAGTCTTAATTTCTACTATACACTCAAAAAATTATTTATGTAACATAAACTGGAAACCCTCCAATAAGATATTAATTAAAATTAACAACATATTTCATTTAAATTCAGACATAAAAAAATTAACTTACATATTCGTCTAAATTTTTTTTCTTTCATATTTTCATTTTTGAATCTTCGCCTTTGGCGAACTAATAATAAGTATTCAAATCTTAAAACTATTTAATTTATATTAGACCAGCCATTGCTATACTATAATTGAGGTTTTCATAATAAAATGAATTAATTTCAGTAGTTTCATTTAAGCAAAATAGTATCCCTTCTTTTCAGACGAGTGTCTCCACTATGTTGCAAAATGTTTCGAGCGAGCGGATTTGGATGCGTTTTCAGCTTGCTTAAATACTTGTCCACATAATTAAAAATTTTGCATTTAACTAGTGAAACTTGTAGATCTTTGTGGATGTTGCTGTTTTTATAGATTTTATAACTAAATAAGTAACTAAGTAAGTAAGATTCGGCTGTGCCGAATCATAGACACCATTCAGATTGGACTTTCGAGAACCCAAACCTTTTTTTTATTTTTATCCGTTTTTTGTTAATGAAATATTTTTACTTTTTAATAGGGGTTGGAGTCACATTTTTTCCCTATCAGGGTGATAAGGGCAGCTGCCTGATTTTCTCAAAATTTTGTATGGGCTTTTACTCAAATTTTTTAAAATTTTTTATGGCAACCCCCTTGAGGGATAGTGATATGGGGTAAGTATGTTCCAGGAACATGTTTGGCAGGAAAAATTAATGGTGGCTTGTGATACATTTTATTCCTATAGGGGCGACTTCGGGGAAGTAGCAAGCAATGGTTTTTACTTAATTTTGTTTATTTTTTGTATGGCAACCCCCTCAGTGCGTGGAGTGGGGGGGTAAATATATTCTAGGAATATGTTTGGGAGGAAAAACTAATAGGGGTCTGTGGTACATTGTATTCCTCTAGGGGTGACTCAGGAGAAGTTGTAGCGGTTTTAACACTATTTTTTTTTCAAATTTTGTATGGCAACCATGTTAGAAGCTGGAGATAGGGGGCAAGTATGTTCTAGGGATATGTTAACGAGTAGAAGCTAATTGAGGTCAGTCGTATATTTTATTTCTCTAAGGTTGACTCTGTAAAAGTTATGGGCGTTTTTACATCAGTTTTTTAAATTTTGTATGGCAACCCTCTCAGGTGATGGAGAAAGGGGGTGAGTATACTCTAGGAATACGTTTGGGAGAAAAAACTAATAAGGGTCTGTGATATATTTTACTCCTCTAGGGGCGGAGATAGGGTGTAAGTATGCTTCACAAAAAATTTTGCGAGGAAAAATTAATGAGAGTCGGTCTTACATTTCACGCATTACAAACAATTGCTTAAAAATTGATGTTATATGAAAACTAATACGTGCAATCTCATAGTAAAACCAATCTCAAAGTGAAATAATGTATCAGGTGTTGTACTACAACCTGTGGTGAATAAAATTTTCGTTACCATGACTGATTCTGTTTTTTTCTGTTTTTGTTATTTTTAATATTACATTTATATGTATGTAATTTTTTTTTTTTTTTTTTTTTTTTTTTTTGAATAAATCTTTTGGCGTATATCTCCGTCAGTTATCGGGCGTTTTTGCTGAGTTTCATTACCGATTTTTCGCAAATATCTCTGACTGTTTGATACCATTTACGGTTCTTTGCGACATCGGGGGCTTCAGAAAGTTTATTTCAACCACAACACGAATAAACGGATATGGGTAAATCAGCTTCCCTATCTATAAGGGTCCAGAATATATATACTTTAGGGGGTCGCAAATCAAATGAATAGTAAAGAAATTACAAAGGGAATGACAAAATTAAAGATACCCTTATCACTTATGAGAAGGGCATAAAAGTTTATTTTATTATTATATTATTATTTTGTTAACTTTAAGCCAAGGCACATTCAACAGGTAATATTAAGAGCCCAGCTGATTAAAATCAATTTGACATTATTACGTTTAAAAAAAATAATTTTATATGGAGTTTTTAGTTTTTCTGACATTCTACCGTTTAAACACAAAAAGAAAATGCAGAGGGTGAATTTTTTGAATTCGCCTTGGCAAGGCACATTCAACAAGGTTAACCCAAGGCGAATTAAAAATATTCGCTCTCTGCGTTTCCTTTTTGTGTTTGAAGGGTAGAATGTCAGCAAAATTAGAAATTTCATATAAAATTAAATTTTTATAACGTAGAAATATCAAATTGATTTTAGTCAGTTGGGCTTTTAATATTACCTGGTTGAAAGTGCCTTGCTTTAAGCTTTGAATAACTCTTCAAATCAGTTTAAAAAAACTTGTATTAAAACTTAACTGTTTTCTCATTTAAAAACAACTATACGGAAGACTTTCTCAATAACTTATAGTTAAGTCTGCATAGCACACATTTCAGACGGACCTGAATGGGAATGTTACGCATTTTAAAAGTCATTGGTGCTTTTACGAGATATCAAATGAACTTATGAAATAATTTTACTTAAAATAAGGTTGAATAAGCGATTTATCTTAAAAATATTGTGGCCCATGTAAGAGGATTTAAACAAGAGTTATGAGCTATCAAGGATCTAAAGTCTAGAGCTCGCTGTAATTCAAGAGATTTATAGGTATATAACACCGTATACTTCGTATATATCGTAATGCGCAAAGGAGGTTTAGAAAAAAATTAATATTTAATGCTTAAAATGGGTGTCACCATTTAATTTTTTTTGCTTTACTTTGCAATTTACTGCCGAAATTTTAGACGTTTTTTTTTTGGACATTATGGGGCAAATTGAAATCAGGGGGGCAATAGTTTTTAAAGGATGCTGTAAAAATGACCAAAGATCAAACAATTGATCTCCTTCAGTTAAAAAACATTTATATATCGCATAAAAAATATCAGACAGAAAATGCCAAAGATTTGTCTAAAAACTAAAGTAGCGACTTCTACTTTCCTTAAAGGAATGCTATATATTTGCCGGTGCAAAGCAAAATAAATTTTTTTTCGAGGCGGTCTTATGTATATATACATAAATACAAACTATTAAGTAATTAAAACAAACGTTATCAAAATCACTCAAACTCTTCTTCATAAACATCACATTAAAAATACATAATAACTTAATCATAATTAAAATTATTTTCGCTAACACAGACACAGCACTTATTATGATCTGCAGCACAGTTGCAATTTACTTAATACTTTCAAACCCTCTGAGGCAACAAAGTGTTAACTTTATTATGACACTCATACACAGACTTTCTGCAATTCCCTTGCAGTCATCTACAAAATCACATTCCAAAAACATTTAAGCAACAATGATGCAATTTTTGCATTAGTACAATCATAACATGCTTAAAAATGTACAAACTAAATTTAAAATGTTGTGTACTTAGTAGTGCGAATTATAAAAAGCCACTACGCTGTCATTAGAATCGTCGCAATGATTGTTTGTTTGTAGATGTAATATTAGAATAGTCGCAGCAAGTTCACGACCGCTACTTACAATCAATCGAATAACCAATTACCAAGTAACAACTTAAAAATTTAATGTTTTTTTATCCTACGCTCGATCTATCCACGGTCACCCTGGAAGCTTCAGGGAGGAAGGGGGCTGTTTTCGACAATATCCCAAACATTGTATAAAAGCCCCCTAGGCGATGGAGATAGGAGTAAGTATGTTCTAGGAGTCTGTTTGGAAGGGGAAACTAGTGGGGGTCGGTCGTACACTTTATTTTCCAAAGCCGACTCTGTGGAAGTTATGGGCGCTTTTACATAATTTTTAAAAATTTTGTATTGCAACCCCCTTAGCTGATGGATATAGGAGGTAAGTATGCTCTAGGAATATAGTCTAATCACAAATGTGAAGGATACAAATATAAAATCCTTTAACGCCGCTTATGCAAGGTCTTGCGGGATATGTGCATGGATTTTGCCCTAAAAAAGATATCAGGTTAGGCAAGGCCGAACAACGCTCTTTTTGTTTTTGCCTTTTTTAAGTTTAGCTTTTGTTAAAAGAGAAATAAGTGAGTAATAGAACTTGCAAGTAAGTAACAATACAAACATAATATTCCATTAATCTTATATAATGGATATTACTTTTGACCAAAAATTTCAACTTTGTACATGTTTTGTTGTTAGGTGTACTTAATGTAGGCTACAATTGACTTCATAACTTGTGCCACAAACAATGTTCCCAAGCACCCCAAGATGCCTGCTTAACACAAGAAATATAAACACCAAACAGATGTTCTAAATAGTTTTCACAAAATACAGACAATAATGATTTCAAATCATAACGGCTAATTAAGTTGGCTGGTTGAGTACAGTTTTAGTTTTTGTCCTGGCAGTGTGTTTAACCGAAAAACAAGTAAGAATTTTATACTAGGTCAAGCCCGGCCATAGTATACCCTACCCCATATTTGTATATGAAACAATGGACATTTGAGCAGCATTTTGTGAAGTTTCTGTATGTATGTTGAATGCTTGGTATGTATGTATATTTGGCACACGTTTGACAATTCAAAAGCAAAACAAGTGAAGACTGTTTTTATAAAAGGAGTTTGACAGTTATGGCTTACTATCGCTGTTAACACTCTTGCAAAGACAACAGATGTACATCGTAGCATACCTGTATATTGTTTTTTCTTATTATACCCTTCACATAGTGATTAGGTTATATATCAGTTTGCCATTCCGTTTGTAATTTTCGACCCAATAAAGTATATATATTCTGGACCCTTATAGATAAGGAAGTTGATATAGCCATGCCAGTCTTTCCGTCTGTTAAAATCAAGTTTCCGGAGTCAAATAAAAAGGAACGGACCAGTTATTGGTGTCAAACTATTAGAACAATGAGCAGCTCCCATACAAATTAACAATTTTTATGAAATTTTCAATACGCAATATCTGGGAAACTATAACAGATATCGACATCGAGTAAGTAAGAAAGTAGTTGAAC
Source organism: Melanophora roralis (assembly GCA_963583895.1). Classification (NCBI taxonomy): domain Eukaryota; kingdom Metazoa; phylum Arthropoda; class Insecta; order Diptera; family Rhinophoridae; genus Melanophora; species Melanophora roralis. The sequence continues at coordinate 48,817,923 of OY757191.1, read as the reverse complement.
AACAAAACCTACGCTTTGAAGAGAAAACTTTTTGTGTGGGGGGTGAACAATGGGTAGCTCCCATGCAAATTAACAATTTTTATGAAATTTCCGATACGCTATATCTCGGAAACTATAACAGCTATCGACATCAAATGCACTAAAAAAAGAAATTGACAACAAAACCTACGCATTGAAAAAAATTTTTTGGGTTGGGGCAGAAGAAGGGGTAGCTCCAATACAAATTAACTGTTTTTAGGAAATTTTCGATACGCTACATCTGGGAAACTATAACAACTATCGACATAAAAAGTAACTCGACAACAAAATCTACGTTTTAAGCAAACATTTTTTGGGTTGGGGGGAGGGGGGGGAGGAACAAGTTAATAATTTTTATCAAATTGTCGATACGCTATTTTTCGGAAAATATAACATCTATCGACATCAAATGCTCTACAAAAAATAATAATACAACAAGACCTACGCTTTGAAGAAACATTATTTTGGTGGGGGCAGGAGAAGGGGTAGCTCCCATACAAATTGACGATTTTTATGAAATTTTCGATACGCTAAATCTGGGAAACTATAACAACTATCGACTTCGATTATTCTACAAAAAGTAATAATCAAATAATTCATACATTTTGGAAAAAAAGTTTGTGAGGAGCAGGGGGGTTTGTACATCCCATAAATATTAAGAACTTGTATAAACCTTTTAATATGAATAATGTCGAAAACTTCGACCTCAAACTTTCTTCATCTATTTCTATTATTCATACGAACGTTAAAATTTTTTAAAATTTTCTACGCACAAGGCGTTTTTATTATATTATTTGCAGTACAAAATAACTCGGCTGGGTATATTAAAAAAACATAAATGTGAAGGGTGTAAAAGATTCGGCACAGCCGCATATAGCACTCTTACTTGTTTTGTTCTCTGTTTTTATAAAAGCCATGGTGTGTGTGTGCTTGTGTGATTGTTGTTATTCCCTTTAGACAGTGGTAGGGGCATGGATCAGTTTCTTATTTCGTTCGTAATATTTTTATACCCTTCACATGGTAATAAGGGATATACCCAGTTTGTCATTCTGTTTGTAATTTCTTTATTATCTATTTGCGGCCCCATAAAATATATATATTCTGGATCCTTATTGATAGGGAAGTTGATATAGCCATGTCCGTCTGACCGTCTGTTCAAATCCAGTTTCCGAAGTGCAATAAAGTGAAACGGACCAGTTATTGGTGTCAAACTATTAGATATATCCTGAAGATAATTGCTATTTAAAATCAGCAAAACCGGTTTACTATTGACCGAGATATAAGCGAAAACCCAAAATAACACCTATATATATATATCTCAGTAAATATAGTCATTGTTGCCACAAAACTGGGCACTTGGAGATTGGACAATCGGGCCTACATTTTGGAGAAAACAATTTTTGGATGGGGAAAGGGAAAGGGGTAGCTTCCTTACAAATTAATCATTTTTATAAAATTTTAGACACGCTATATCCAGGAAACTAAAACAGCTATCGAAATCAAATGTTCTACAAAAAGGGATTGGATAAAAAGACCTACCCTATGGAAAACATTTTTATGGGTAGGGGCAGGGGAAGGGGTAACTCCCATACAAATCAACAAGTTTTGTGAAATTTTTGATGCGTTATATCTCGGAAACTATAACAGCCATCGACATCAAATGTTCTGCAAAAACTAATTGGACAATGGGACCTTCATTTTGGAAAAAAAAATATAATAATTAACACATTTTGGAAAAAGATAGCTGGAGAGGAGCAGGGGGGCTAGAACATCCCATAAAAACTAACAACTTTAAATAAAATTTTAATGCAAATAATGTCGAAAACTTCTAAAACTGTTGACTTCAAACCTTCTACATCTATTTCTATTATTCATACGAACGTTAAAATTTTTCCAAAGTTTTCTGTTTCGAAAACTAGGATTTCTATGGACTTTAAGCCCGGCACAAGGCATTTTCATTATAAAATTTGCAGTACAAAATAACTCGGCTAAAAAAGATGGCTGGGTTTATTAAAAGTTCAATGTAAAGGGTATATAAGATTCGGCGCAGCATATTGCACCAAATTTTGTGAAAACCGTTAAATATCCTGCTATGCGTCTGCATAAGCTCCATTCCCAGGAAGTCTAACTGATCCACATAAATACATTTTTAATAAAATTCTGTTTCGAAAAACACTTAAGAGAGTTTATAGCGATTTCACCTTATTCTCTATTAAATTTCAGCCTGGATTTGCCTATCATGGCAAATGAAATTCATATAAATTTAATTCAAATACTGAAAATTTAATTCACTTAACTTAAAATTTTTATTGGTGACCATTTTTGAATTGAATAGAAAGTGTTATTTGCAATTTTTTTTGGCAAAAGATAGAGAACAAGTATCATAAACTAAAAAAATTGGCAAACCCACATTCAATTGAGCATATTGACAATGTTACATTTTACACTAGTTTTTACTTTTTTATTCTGAATGAAAAAGTTACATATTATTTGTCTATATCTACTGTTCAACTATAAATAAAAACAGACTCGCAGGAAAGGAGCAATCACCTAGTAGTCGTTTATGTTCATATATGGATTAAAAGATTTATGGTCTTTCTTACAAGATTTATATGCTTTACAACTTTTCGTAAATATGTTCTTTCGGAGAAAACTAAATTTTTTAGTTTACGAAAGAAAACAACACTTAAATATTGCAGAGCTTTTACTTCATTTAGTGTTTGTATTCCAGCAAAAAGTTTCTTGTTTTAATATGAAAAAATACTTAGTTATTGATATAAAAAAATATAAGTATAAAAGGCTTCATTTTTAATAAAGAACATATACTTAGCAAAAACTCGGTAGTGATTAGTCATTACAAGAAACTTACTTTTCATTACTATTACTATTATCGTCTGCATTACTTAGAAGTTGTTAGATACTGAGTTATTTTTTATCTTAAATTTAGCAGATATTTTTTGTTTTAAAATTTGTTTATCTTATTTTAATTCAAAATTTTAAAGAAAAACACTTTCAATGCAACAATAAGTAACTGGGGTCCCAAGTAAAAGGTTATTTTAATTCCAATAAAGTAATAGCTTATGTAAGTCCCTCTTTGTAAGCGAGCATGGGAAGTACTCATTTAGCTTCCGCTTTGTAAGCGAGTATTGTAAATTCAACCTTCCAATATCATCGCCAGGTTAAAATAATGAGTAAAAATGCAATTAGTTTTTAGCATGTTAATTCATTACAAAGCATTGTAAGTTTTTTGATTTTTTATTTTTATTAACCCTTTCGCTCCCTTGTATCCATATGGATACATTCAACTTCAACCTCAGACCATAAGGTCCAGGATAAATAAATAAACTAAATTTTTTTTAACTATGAAACTTTAAAATCCTATCTTTCAATTGTGGTACCATATTGAAAATATTTTTTCGTTTTTAATAAAGAAAAAAAAAATTTTAAAAAGTTAATTTGGTATTTGTTATTTTTACCAAAAACATAGTTTTTTATTTTACTGTTTACGCAGATCCATTAACATTTTTTTTAAAGAAAAACGTTGAAAATAACAAATAAGCACCTTAATATAAAACTTTGCCTTAAAATTTTTTTACAAAAAAGATTTATAAAGCTATGGGAATTTTTTTTAAAATGTGTGTATCCATATGGATACAAATGTGAGATGTGGTAATGTTAATGCTATTATTTGTATAGCACAAAACAAAACACATTCATTTGTGTTTTAACATTCATTATGAAATTCTTATTAAATGCGTTAGGTAGAAATTAAAGTTTTTTATTAGAAGAACTATCTCGGGAAGGTACATATGAAATAAATATAGAGGACATAAGTGTAGATAAAAATTAGAGTCGTAAGGATACGTATTATATAGAAGAGGGATGTATGGCAGATGAAACTATAGAGCCAAACAATATAGTAGGTAAACAATTTCAGCAGAAGTAGGTGGACCAATTTCGCTGGAAGAAAGCAGAGTGGATGGTTCCTGATAATAATTTTTTGAGTCATACATGAAAAAACAAAATAGCAAAGTACCTTTGGACTACTTTTTATAGTATTTTAATAAAGGTTTTATTCAAGATATTGTATCGTGGACTAATCAGGCGTCACTTATTCAAAAAGGAAAGTCTATCAATACAAACTTTGACGAATAGCTTATATTTTTGGCTTTAGAAATATTTATTGGCACGATTGGTTACCCAAGAATTGAAATGTACTGGACTGTTGGTTCAAAAATTCCTTCGTTTGCAAAAAAACATGTCTCGGCATAGGTTTCACGAATTGCAAAATCCTCTGTATACCAAATGGATCAAGAAATTGCTTCAAGGATTATCATTATATAGTAAATGAATAAACTTTTGGTAAATATTTTGTTTATGCACAATTATCGTTATTTATAGGTTTCTGTTATAAAAACAATTAAATTCATAAAAATTATTTTATGTTCATTTAAAGTATTTTTGATTAATTTTTTTTCCAATAAGCTGTCAATAAATATAAAATTTTTTTTTATGGATTTGGGAAAATGACACATTCACCCTTATTGTGATTGGCGTTGGCGTGTCGTTTTAAGTTTTTGGTACCGTCTAACAAAAATGCCAATGCTATACGAATAGCACCCTTGTCGTTTTTGTGGCGTATTCGACAACTTTCGACACGACTACGCCAAACACAATGAGGCCCATTGAATTTTACTTTATATAAATGCACATTTCTATGTATTTATGTATGTATTATTTTTCGTTTATGAAATAAAATATTATATTAATAAATAAAATCTTTTTTTTATTTTATTATTTTGGAAAAAATTTAGTTTTAGGTACAAAAACAAAAAAAACAAAGTGAAATCATAAATAAAAGCAAGAGAATAATTTCAGAATTTTCCTTACCACTAAGTAAATTTGTATCCATATGGATACGTCTCAGAAAACACATTTAGGAAAAAAAAATTTAAAATAAAATTATTGATAATTGTTTTTGGGGCCAATATTAGTATAAATCTTAAAAATTAGATTTTTTGAACTGTCCAATCAAAATTTGTAGCGAAAGGGTAAACATTAGTGTATTTGTTCGTCAAATAGAAGAAACCTTAAATTTAGCAACATCTTTTAGTTAAATATATAATTTGGGGTACTAGAGTTTATTTATACAGGTTGTCCGCCTGCAAGGCATTCTGCTTTGTTTTACCGCCATTTTCTTAACCATTAGTCATGGTCATGGTGCAATTACCTTACAAGGTATTATCGCTACGGCAACAACTACAACAAACTCTATACCAAATTTATGAAGTTGTTGCAAAACGAGGATGCATTTATTTCAAAAAACGTACTGTTTGACAGATATAACGAGTGGAATAATTCGAGCAAAAAATAGTCAGCTGTTGAATCGATACTACCTTGTAAGGTAATTTTACCATGGTAAAGTTCATATTTGGCAGTCGTGAATTAGAGACGTCGCAAATTGGCTGTAAAAACTATTCGGCAATCCAATGTATTTTAATCGTCAAAACATTTTATCCAAATCAATAATCGATTTTCATGAAAAACTTACAATGAGTGACGAGATACATTTTTATTTGAATGGATATTGGAATGTACAGAACAGTCAGTTCTGGGCAACGGATAACTCTCACCTTTGTATCGACTAAAAGTGACAGTCTGGTGTAAAATTTGGTCAGGAGGAATCATTAGACCATACTTTTTTGAAACTGAAAGCGGCGTAATGGTAACTGTCTGTGTGGAGCGATATCGTGTTAGGATTGAAAACTTTTTAATGCCACAACTGCATGCTTTGGGTTTGTTTAACATGTGGTATCAACAAGACGGTGCATACAGCCAGGATTACAATGGAATTTCTGCGAGATCTCTTTCCACAACAAGTAATTTCAAGAATTCGTGATGTTGATTGGTCTCCCCAGTCGCCTGGTTTGACTGCTACGGACTTCTTTTTGTGGGAATATCTGAAACGCAAGGTTTATGCAAAAAATAAGATACGCTGGAACAAAAAAAATAAAATATTCGCGATAAAATTAATGAAATACCGCGTGAAATGTGTAAGAATGTAATGAAAAATGTGTTCAAAAAGGCTCGCATTTGTGACGCTAATAGGAGGCAGATATTTATCTGATATTGTAATTTATATGTACATAATTGCCGACATTAAATAATATATTTATCTAATAAGATCCATTCTCTTTCGTTTTAATCAAATTTATAAACAAACAAAGCAGTATACCTTGCCGGCGGACAACCTGTATTAAAAGATATAATGAGAAACTTACGATAAAAATTAAGGTGAGTCAGAAAGATTATTTGCTATGTTGGCCTAGAAGATATCAAGATTAGTTTATGCAGCAAAGGCCTAAAAATTAAATTTGTGTCAATTTTGAGACAAGGAGAAAAGAACCCTCAACTATATTTCCAAGCGAAGCTTGAGCCTGGGAATGAAAAGTTAAATGAACATAAATTGCACACCATTTACGATTGAAACACATAACGCACTGCATTAGTACAGTTAAACGATTCGATCCTGCTTGAACTGCCAAGGATGTGGCAGCACCAAAACTTATTGTAAGTTGCGTTCTGCTTGTGTCGTGTGTGGAGATCTGCATGACAGGTCCCAGTGTGCTTAGCCAACTGATGATACCAAAGCAAAGAAATTAAAGCTAATTAAAGATGTTTCTCTGTTTTTGATGAAATAACTCAAAAACCTAACAAAAAAAATTCTGCCTTTCCAACCGGCGAAAATCCCCACTAGAAATTTTCTCCTACAACTACAAGCAGCCGATTATCAGGTAGGAGTTTGGGTTAGGCCGACATCACAAAAAGCTTTGTAACCAAATTAACCCTATGAATTTGCTTTAAACAAAAAAACAAAATTCGTTTTGCAGCAAAGGCTGAATTCCAAAACGCAGTTTGATTTGCATTACAACTTTTCAACTTCTTCCCTTATACACTCCTTTCAATTTTGACGACGTTTATTGCTTCCAGGACATTAATACAGCTGTAAGCACTCATTTGGAAGTAGAAGATATTATTAAAAACCTCATCTTTGCTTTCAGGAAAAACTTGAAATTTTGTGATGCAAAGCAAACTGCGTTTTGGAATTCAGCCATACTCATAATAAAATAAAGCAATAAAATAATTTGATGTTAAACAAGTGCTAATTTTTGTAGTGTCAAGAAAATCAAGTGGCCTATTTAAATTAACTGTCACGAGCCACAACTCCACCAGCTCTGATTTTGAAAATTTTTGTTTTCCTTGCTTCACCACAGGAATAGTATGAAGTGCTTTTACTTGACTTTTGTTATACTCGTAATTGATTTGTTTTTGGTTTAACTTAAGTCGTTTTATTTGTGGTAAAAAGAGGGCAGTTTTGAAAAAAGTAAAATTTTCAAAGAAACTTGTTTGGAAATTGTCGACTTACTAATTAGCTTGAATTTAATGAATTAATATTAATTCAAATATTCTCTTCTAATTGATACTTTATTTGATAAAATAAGGTCTGTGTAATAATAGTAATTTTTTGGTCTCAAGCTTATAAATTGTTAAAGTGTTTTTCGCTCGTTAGTTCTTAAATACTAATTATTTAAACTAGATTTAATAAATAATTTTATATAATAATTTTCTCTATATATATTTATAAATTAAAGCAGTATATATTAAAGGCCAAATCAAATTATCAGATGATTGGTACTTTTAAAAATCTTATTAAGATTTCGCAATTAAAAGCGAAACTTGAAAATTTAATGAACGTTGCTGCTTTCACAATATCAAGGGGCGGCAGTAGTTAATCTTAGGGTTTTGTTTTAACCTGGTTGAATTTTCTTTAAATTAGAAAACTGTATTGAAAATTAGTGTTGATATCGGTTTTCAAAATTTTTAAGAAGTTTACAATCAAGACCAAGTCAACTTGCAGTGAATTTAAGCTGCCTTCAATTTCGTTGGTGTCAACCTGGCATAATGCAACGATCCTGGTGAATGCCAAGGTATTTCGCTTCAAAGTTTTGAGTGTTTTTTTTTGCTTATTTTTTTATTACCCATAACTTTGCTCACATCTTTTCTTAGGAAAAAGAAAATCATCAACAAAAAAAAATAATCAACAAAAGCCTGAAAAGCCTACAAAAAATTTGTTTGTTTTACGCAAGTATAATTTCAGATATTAAAATTAACCTCCAAAACTTTTATATTAAAGAACTATGGTTTTATAATTATAAAAATGAAGTGAATTCTCGTTCATCTTACACTTAATCGCTTTCCCAAAAAATAAATAAATTGTGTATTTTTACTAGAAAAAACATTTGTTTTTCTTACAAACAGAGATCCACTTTTGCTGCAAGAATTTAGTAAAGTGACGCAACAAATTTTTATAAACTCTCAGCACACATACATATGTACATATATCTATAAGTAATCAGTTAAAAGAACTAATATGGCTGGCTGCCATTGCAAAAGCCACAAAAAAAGCAAAAACAAAAAGAAATAGTACCTTAACTGATGGCAGTATTTTTGGACGTTGTGCTGTCATAAGACTTAAAACACAGATGCCAAAGTTGGTTGCTTGTTCTAAAACAAGTTGACATCAGAGGCATTTATGTTCATAGACATACACTCAAAATGCCAAGAAGTGGGAACTGAGCGTCAAATTTTTAGTCAACAACATCTCCAAATTTACTTAATTTTTTTTAATTTTTTAGTCATTTTACAATGACTTATTTTACAGTAGCATGCAACTAATTTTAAATTATATATTTGTTATAACTTGTAAGTTTATTAATATGAAAATGACAATAATTTTTTTCTGAGTATATTTGCATATTGTTTACACATAAAAAAAATAATATTAAAATTGGAGAACTTTTAGAGTCGAACAGGTGCTTATTTTAACCCTTAACCCTGTGAAAAATGCAAGTCACATTTTGAAAGGCATTTGATCCGATTTGGTAAAGGAAAGTCTGTTTAAATAGTGACTAGCGGTCCATATGATTTGGTAAAGGAAAACCTGTTTTAATAGTGACTAGCGGTCCATTAGTTAACCTTACTCACATAAGAATGCCCTACTGGAAGAGTTAAATCAGTTACAGCTGCCCTAAAAATTGTTCTAGCCTAATAAAAGTTTACGGTTACTAATGAAGTAATGACTTGTGAACACAGCTTAAACTTCTCAAGACTTAACCTGTTGCTTATGGATAGGACTCAGGTGACCAATTGGGGGACGTTTACCCCTTTACTTAGTGCGGCGAAGTTTATAACTGCTTGTCACTCCCCAGGAAGCAAGCTGGCAACCACAGATCCTGAGGTGAATGCGTAAGCCCAGTTAGCTACCCTCCTCAAAATCTCCGATTTCTGAAGGCAGAATAATAAGAACACAACCGAACCCCGTGAGAATGAAATTAAGCATTACGATTAGGGTAATGAAACTTTCTATCGCCTTTGAAACCGACGAAACGAAAAAACTTACCACCGACCATCGCTCTAACGTAGATAAAGTAGCCTGGGGTTCCTGGTCAATAAGAAAGGCCTGCCAAGCTCTTATTACACATATTAGAAAAGCGAAATTTTATGCACTAGTTACAAATTTGTTAAAGCGGATCCACCTCAAACTTTGGGGGGGGGGGGGGGGGGGGGGGGGGTGGTATGGTGGGTTGGATCCTAAATGAAGCAAAAGCTTTCAGCGGTTTTTTGAAACTCAACAAAAAAAATTTAATTCATTTAAAATAATTATATTTACATAAAAGGCAAAAAACACATATAAATTAATAGTTTATGGTTTCCTGCTGAAGCAAATTTGTTAAAGCTATATTTACACTACCTAAGTTCTAATCGGAGTTGAGTGCCAAAAAAATAAGTTTAAATTTTTACGATTGTCAAAAAACAATTTGAAATTTTTATTTTTAGTATTACATTATATCTGAGAAATTATAATTAGTCCGCTAATTCTAAAACTTGTTAAACTGGTCAAAAAGTGTATGGCAATACAAAAACAAGCATATAGTCCGGTAACTTTTAAAAACCTAAATTTTAAACTCATACGTTAAATGATTTGAAAATAGAAAACGTTATATTTTCAACTTAGGTTAGACAAAAATATTAACAAATGAAAATAGACATGTTATTACACTATAAAAAAAGGTCTCAGTTCTGAAACTCAGATGACACCTCAGGTAGTGTAAATATAGCTTAAGCACGACATTTGGGTCAATTTAAATTTTATAATGTACATGCAACATTGATAAGCCGTTAGGCCTATTCCCTCTCATGGTTGATCTCAGCCATGTTTTAATACTGCGAAGGGTGGAAATGACATTTCAGCCGCAGCATTACTGACCGGCATTAAAAAAAAATGATGAATATTTTTGGCAAATTTGGATAAATATCTGGGTAACATCTTGCTTAAACGTCTGATATATTTTCTGTGGGGCCTTTATGAATTTTCCATTTTTGCTTCCAATGCAAAATTTAAATTTTTTAAAATTTTAATAAATCTGCAAGTTATGAAATAAAAATTTCTAAATCAGTGAATGAAGTAATATTATGAGGTAAAAGTTGAGGTACGTTAAACAAATAAAGGACGTCCTTTGAGAAACGTGTTTTAAAATTTGTAAAACAGATTTAATTAAGAGTATGTAGCCCTTGATGCGGTAGTATATTTCAACATCTTCAAAAATATTTTTTTCTGCAAATCTAGGCTTTTCATCTAAAATTCCCATAACAATGCAGGTATATTTTCTTCTTCAAAAATAGTTTTAAATTCAGTTTGTGCTTCATTCCTTTTAGTCTCAAGACACGTTATCAGAGTTTTTATAATATATGATCGTTTTTGTAAATCTATATCCTGCTTTTGTAGAATTAAACAAAGCGGTTGTGTGACAGTTAGGTCATCATTTAGAATATGTTATCCTCAAATAAATTCAAAAGTGCTCAAAGAAGTTTTTAACAATAAGGCTTTTTAGCACGTATCCCTATCTTTTTACTCGGGTACCGTTTCCAGTACCTCTATTTTGTGCTTTAAATTTACTGCAAATTGTAGAATTGAATCATGACGATCTACACGTCGTGTTTTGCATAATGGAGACAAATTTGTTCTCAGATATTTCAGAAAAACTGCATTATGCTTAGGATGATATTTTTTTTTTTAAATTTATTGGTTTGTTTAACAAACGATACAACCTTTTGTATTACTGGTACTTTGTTGCTTTTCGATATTAAGTGGTTAAGTCTATGGGAGCAGCAAAGCGTTTGTTCTGCATTTTTTGCGGTTTCTTGTAGTTTTTTTACTGCTCCATTTTTTGCCAACATCGAAGGACGCTAGTCAGTTTCAATCCAAACACAATTTTCCAAATCAGGACCAACGTTTTTTAAAGCTCTTAAAACTAATGATAACAGTGTGTTCGAATTAATTGATACTTTGACGTCATCGTCAATATCATTTAAAGCCTCTTCAAATGCGTCGATAAGAATTCTTCTTTTGCAAACTTTTCGTTTACCATAAAATACCTTAAAGCTCAAGAAGCTTGGGTTTTTCCTGATTAATCAATGGTTTTGTTAAAAATAATCGAATAATATTAAGTTCCATAAACTTTTACTTAATTCAGTTTGAATTGTTTTCGATATATATGAAGCATTTAAAGGAAAAACTTTAAAACGGTGGCCTAAAATTTTATCTCCGGCATCTATACAAAATAGCAAAAGTTAATAAAAAATACCTTCTGAGCTTGTATTTTCAGAATATAGCAAAGGACCATCATCTAGATGTCGACGGAGAGGTATATTATACCTGCCGAGGGAAGTTATAGTTTTTATATTAGACAGTAAACGTTCTCGATTTGCAATATCTTGTTGAAAATTGAATATTTGTATTTGATTTCCGCCCTCAAGACGAAAGTTTTCTTGTGTCTTCAAAAACATTTTTCCCAAAGCAACAGCATCTTTGAATATACAATACATTTTTTAAATAAAATATATGAAACGTGTGTTTGCCTGTCAATATTTTGAATTTTTAAAATCAAATTTGAAGTTTTTATCGTTTTGGGAGGGGGGGGGGGGATTTATTGACCCCTCCTCCTGGATCCGCACCTTAAATTTGGAAGCATATCTGCCGTTTTCATAACATAATCCAAACATTTTTGTTTATGTTTGACAATGTTATATTTTTCTCAAAAGTTCTTGCGAGTCCCAACATGGCACTCACTATAGTAAATGGGTTCATCACCAAGATATTTTTAATTGTGAATTTTTAAATACTATTTTATGAAAAAAAATATTGGCAAAAAATCTTTATTTATTTTGTGTGACAAATATGGTATTTTATTTTATTTAAGGGGCTTGAACTTGGGGGTAGGAGAAAATTTATAGGTTTACCATTGCTTTTCAAATTTATTACAAAAAAATAGGCCTTAGATCAGTGTGAATGGATTTGGCTCATTCTATTCCACTGTATTTTTATTTATTTAATAAAATATGTTTTTTTTGCCCCATCGGTATATGTTTGTTAACTTTTCTATATTGTCTTTATTAAACAAATATTAAAAATAAAAACTTTAAATTGAAATTTAAAAAGCAAACGTCTAAGTTGTTGTTATTATTTATTTAAATTTGGTTTTTTAACAAAAAAAAAAAACAACTTATAATGAAGTAAACAACATGTATATCTAAACCTTAATACAATTGTTTTGTTATTTTATTAAAAACGTAATTTTTTATTTAAAAAAACATGTTTGCTTTTAGCTCTACTAACAAACTTTTTTGGGGAATTTTTAATATGTAATAAATTTTATAATATACTTATTGAAAAATTAAAAAGAGGCAAAAATTAAATTAACATAAGTTACGTTTGACTATATATTAAAATTTATAACAATTTTGTTTATTAAAATTCAATTGCATTAGATTAATTATGAAGATATCTTCGTAGACCTAAAAGTTGTTTAAAGATCAGATAAAAAAAAAAGAAAAAAAATAAAAATTGCATTAACAAAATTGTCTGCTAATTAGTTTTTTAATGAAAAATGTAGTTGTATGAGCATAGTAATTATTACAAAAATACGTTTGTTTTTATTTTTCAATTATTTATTTTAAAGCCCCACTATTAAAGTCATTTATAAGATGCTAGCAGTTAACCCTCTGCTTCGTAAGCACAATTTCAAATTAAAACTAAAACAAAGTATTAATGCAAAAAAGCGTATTATAAGCATAAAAAGTAAAATGTGCGCAGCTTTTTACACAATCTCAATTTTTTCTGTCTTTAAAATATGAAAAATTGTACTCAAAGATATGAAAAAAGAGCTTTTAGTTTATTTTTAAACTTTAAATGTCAAAATCTTAAAACAATGCAGAAATCCGAAATGTGAAACAAATACTTTCTTTCAATTTAGCTTACTTCTATTCTCAATCGGATTTAATTCGGATTCTTTTTTCATTTTTCTAAAATCAGTATCTCAGAACAATGCAAGAAGGAACATTATTTAAAAAGGCATTTTGTGACCCATTTACTGACCTATGACGATAGTCTGGCTTATTAGTTAATATAAAGCAATAATTTTATATTTTTGGAGCCAACTTCTCACCCAATGCCAAAAGTACCAAAAATCTGTCAAAAAGTCTTCTTTAATTTTCTAAATGTCTTTTGACTTCAATCTGGGTTAACAGCCTTTAATGTCATATATCAAGACTCATAATATAGAAAAATGCAAAAACTACGATATATGTGGAAGCTATAGTTTTAACCAATTAATTGACTTTATCGGCATCCACAGACATTTCTTTCATATCTCTATATTCAAAAACAAAAAAAAAATCTAAGAAAAAATCTAAACAACATCTCTGCGGGAAATGTGTGTCAATTGGTCGGCGTACTGGTTCTGTTAAAGGTACAAAACATGAATTGGAAACAAGTTGTTAGTCGTGATCGGTTAAAAAGGCACACATTAAGTAACTGGTTGAAAGGTGTTAAAGAAGATAAGGAAAAAACAGGAATACTGGTCCCTATACATACACATACATCTATTTATACATACACACACACACACGTTAATTAAAGCAAAGTAGCTTGAACAGGATCTTAAACAATTAATGCAAAATTTGCTGATATGGGATTTGCCTGTAACCAGTTCTTAGATAATAGTTTTGAACCAATTGCTCCTTCACCTTCATTTAAAGTGCAAGAACTAGAACCAGTCCCTACCCTAACGAACCGGTAACGTCAATAGTCTTAGACCACTTCTCTTCTCCGTAGGGATCTTTTACCTTTTTTACGCTTTAGTGTCTAAAATTTGAAAATAGTACCAAAAATTTATTTAAATATTTTCAAAACGAGTCTAACGCAATTTTAAAAATACTTTTATCTTTATTGACGTAGAAGTTACAAAAAATACTTTAAAAGTACCATTTCATACCTCTTTCCCTTTTCCTCCCATGAATGTTAATATTTTTCAAGACCTGTCGAACGAAATTTACACTGTTTCTTTTTTTTTGGCTTAGGAGTTACAAAAAGTACCTTAAATGTATCAATATGGCTCAAAAATTTTTAAAACGCATTTAAAACATATTTAAAATTTTGTCTTGATATGTCGAAAGCAATTTAAAAAATGTACCTAAAAAGTACTAATATAAAATTTTACCTTTTTTCTGTTCTTAACAGTTCAAGAATTTCTAAAAAGTACCAAAACATATGCTTATTATTTCGAGACCTGTCAAGCGCAACTGGTTTTTGTCAATCTTGGTTTAGATGTTACAAAAAATGTCTTAAAATTATCAAAATATAATTCTTACTCTTTAGGGTTCATTGTTTAAAAATAGTAAGAATATATTCATATTTTTTTCCAAACCGGCTCAACGCAATTTAGATTATATGCCTACTATATATGATTTAAAAGTACTTAAAATGTACCAATATATAAATTTTTACCATTATTCCACCAAAGTTCAAAATTGAAAGAAAGTAAAACAACTTTATTCATAATTTTTGTAACGGTAAAATGTAATTTTAATCAACTTTCTTGTAAAATGCAATTTTAATTATTTTTCTACGTTTATTGGTTTAGGTTCCAAAATGTAAAAAATTAATGAAAATTTTTTGAGTGAAATTTTATTTTTTTTTAATGTTGTTTTTGTCGTTTACCATTTTTAACCTTTTTTTGGGTCGGTCTGAAATTCAGAAGTTCCTTTATAGTGGATCTATACATATGGAGAGGTACCCACAGTACTTGGTTCAATATTTAATTTATTAAATGACAGATATTTGCTTAAATTTTTTTTGCGTTTTAAGTTAAAGTGGAAAAAAGATTATATCACTGTCGTGTGATTATGTTGTTTTTTTTTCAATTTTTACTAGCTTTTTAATAAGTAAAAAAAATAAAGAACTGATGTCAACAACTCAGGCAGTTTAATTTTTGAATTCCGTTTATAATAAATGTTAGGAAATTATTTTGTGAAAAAACCGATGAATACATATGTATATGTACACTAGGGTGTCCCATATTTTAACGTAAAATTTTCAAAATTCCTTTTAAAATCTGCACCCCCCCCCCCCCCCCCCTCTAATTTTTTGTAGCAAGGTTTGAAGATAAGATTTAAATAGAAAGACAGTGCTCAAACCAATATACCATTTTTAAAAAAATTAGGAAAATAAGGTTTAATTAGCTGAATAGGAAAAAATTGTTTTACAGTAGAAAATGGATAAATTATATAAAAGTAACTGTTAAAAAAGTGACATATAAGTTGAAAAACATGTTTAGGTTTTTTAAGATAACGGCTTCAAACTTTCAATTGCGACTTGTTTTGTCGTCGTTTTGGTAGAAATTAATAAGAGTTCAGCACTGCCTCCTGCCCCAATTTTTATACTTTACTACTATTAACTACAAAAAAAAACTAATGGGCGCATTTATGTATGCGTATACATCCATATTTGTGGGTATAGTATTCAAGCAAATTTAATACCCAACAAACCAAAACTGTGTAGAAAAATACATGTAAACATTATAATTAGCCTTAAGTTTATAAATTTGTTGCAAAATCTATTGTAAAGGGGTTGTTTAAATTTTTAAATAAAGAAGCCTGATCCCTTGAGACAATATTGCTGGTCAGTGCTAATAAAAATCTTAAAAGTCTTATGATAAAAAAAGGTTAACAAAAATACCGATTTCAAATTATAATGAAAATAATCCCTAATTGGTTATAATGTTGTAAGCTTGAAATATATAAAAAATTAAATGCTGCAAAATCTTCCCTTTATTTATTTTCTTTTTCTTTTTTCGCTTACAATGGCGATATTAAAACTATTACTTAGATAAACTGTACAGCATGAATTCTAAGAAAAACTTCAATTTTTTGTACATAAGCAGGCAGATTCCCCTCTCTATTCTCTATTCTTGAGTTACCTAATTTCCATGTTGTCTTTTAGTTGATATCTCGAAGCATCGCCTATAGTTCCCTGTGAAATCTTTTACCCAGCTATTTTACCCTATGATGCCGTAATCTAGGAGAGGGACAGAAAACATGCTTTATTGTTCCTATTACCTCTCACCTTTAAGCATCCTATAATACTCCGTATTGCATGCGGTCCCATTTGCATGTCTAACCTTAGTATTTCCAATTACACGAGCAATATTGCGTCTGCGGAGTTAAGACTTAGCCTTATAGCCCTATCCCTACGATCAGTCTTATTCCATTACAGCAAGTCTTATGAAGGTTAAGAAACATTCTAAAATCCTTTGCCAACCTTGACTTGAATCAATAGACCTTTCAGGTGTTAAACTATGCTTAAATTGTAAAGTTAATTTTTGGGCTTTGGTAAGAAGTTTCCTTTACCAACTCTTTTCTACCACATCCTGCCAAAAAATGCATCCATTCGTTAAAGTGTTATTATAATCATTTTTTAAATCCACTTTACCACCTTTGGATGAACCTCTACTTTTTTCTACTGAGCTTTCGTATATACATATAATAGTCTCTATTTACCCTTTACAATCAATCCCTGCTTCATAATAGTTTTGCTTTCAAGGACTTTCCCTTTCGTTTTTAGTCAGCCTTATATGCAACTTTAACACCATCCTACTTGAAACAGATTTTTCCAGCATTTACGACCAACTCTTTGTTTGACGCCCATGAAGAAAGTGCTTACAATGGCAATTGCAGTAGCTCCATGGCCATTGGAAGAAAGTTTACCTGGCCAGCATGACACAGGGTTTGAATTTGAAATTATGTGTTTTACATTCCTTCTAATATGGTTGACGTCCTACATATCGTCTGTAACTTATAATTCTGTTTTCAATCTTTGTAGTTAACAATTTGACTAAGAACTCTTTCACTCATATGCCCCTAAGTGCTGCATCTATCACCTTTACCGTCATTTTATTAAAGGCTCTTTCTTTGGGTGTCCCGGTATATCAGTGGTAAGTGCACTGGTCTACCAGTTAGAGGATTTTGGTTTCGATTCCCACCAGAAACTCTGGTAAGTCTACTTTACCCGACTACTCATTCTTATCCTTTTCTTAATTCCTTCTTTCCTTCTATCTCCAACCTTTCTATCTGCTTCTCCATGTAAGAAAAATAGATCGAATTAAGCGAACCCTTTCCCTTAGCAGCAGCCTATTCTATATAATCTAACCAAGGATATTTAAGACAATGTCAGTTTTTAGGAAAAAGACAGTTTTGTTTTATTAATTAAATTATTAAAACATATAAAATTTTAGTCAAACGTTTTTTTTTATTTAATATAGATTCTTATGTCTTTTTAGATGTTAGATAAAATATTACAATATTTATTTTTACCGTTAGAAATGAAAATTAAAATTTTCCATATTCTAAGCGACGAATGACAAAAGTTCTCACTTTGACTTTTATATTAAAAAAATTTACAGTCATCTCCTTTAATTTTATCAAGTTTCCTTAAAAATTTTGTTGTCAAATTATTAAGAGCAAATGTAACGTTTCTTAGGTCCTTCATAAGGATTTCATTCCTTACAAGTTCAGTTGCCGTAGAGGATCGGATATCAAAATCTTTTTCGTATTCAAAACGGTCGACAGTTTTGTTATTGTGGCCGCAATTAATGGAGCCTACACCTTTCTCATCCTTGTAAACTGTACACATAGACGCTTCTAATGGGCATTGGGCAATTTCACACTGCCAAGTATCTACAAATATAATTTTAAAAATCATTTATTAGGGCCTAATTACGTAAAACGCAAAGCATAATAACGAAGCAATTGTATGGAAAAAATTAAAATTCAAAAAACTTTTCCATACATTTTGTTTTTGTTTTAGAGCGTTGCGTTTTAGGAAATAAGGGGGTTAATTATAAAAACTAAACTTGTTTGCTTATTACCGTCATTTTTGTCGTTCTCTCCATTTTCCGGTATGTTCGCTTGAGCTTGTACATACCCAACGCTTAGTATAAAGATACAAATAAATTTAAAATTTTTAAAGAAAATCATTTTTCAGTATCCTTGTATTTAATATTAAAAACTTATTTTTGACTTGTTTTAAGGCGAGGTCTAGGCACGACTAACAAGTTGGTGGATCGTCAGTTGTTTTTATTTCAATTCAAAGTTTAATTAAAACAATATAATTTTGTTTTATTTCAAAACTAACAGTAATAGGAATTTGAAAACCTTTTTAGTAGTTTAGATTTAGCAAAAAGTAGGAGGGATTAAATTAAGTATTCAGGTTTTGCGATGAACAATATGATAATAAATAAAGTTATTTTTTTGTAACACTCTTCTGTTGTGTGAATGATTCGATCTCTTTCTTTATTTCTTTTTCTTTTTAAATATATATCGTCGTCAAAAATCCAAAATTACGTAACATACTTTACTAAATTTTACTAAAGAAGCAAAAATCGTAATTTTGACTTTACGATATTGTTGTACTTTATACGTCTTTCTTTAGCCCCTTGAGAACGGTCTTAATAATTTTATATTACTTGATTGCTTAAAGTTATTTTCAACGTACTTAAACTATATTTCTACAAAAAACTATTTTTTTCTGACACATGACTTGTCACTTTTGCAGTTGACATGTTATTCCGTATGTCTATAAAAATGGTCGTTTTTTAGATGATTTAAAATGTTTGCGTTTACACATAAGTACGTATGTAATTACATCTGACATAACCTTCAAACTAAAATAAACAACTTACTTTTCCTCGTTGTAATGCAAAATAGAACAAGCTCTCATTACAAATTTGTCATATGGCTTTTACATATGTATTTCACACATGCACTGCAAGGTTTGTCAAAAAAAATATTATCTTGTGAATCGACCCCTAGGGAAAATAATTAAAATTAGAGATATAAAAAAGTTATTTTAAAAATTCGTAGAGGCATGACTTGATTTTGATAATGAGACGTACTTTTAAAGTTTTGGTGACTCTATGTTATTTAAAGCCACAATAAGTTTAAAAAAATTTTTAGTAAGCAAAATTATAACTGACAGTGCTCTCGCTCTTTAAAGTAAATATGTAAAGCACACACTAAATAATAATAAAAAAACCAAAAAAAAAAACAAAAATGTTAACTAATGTTGAATAATTTAAACAATTATCTTTTGTCTCTTTTAAAACTTGATCTAGTGCTTGCTTAACCCATTGTTGCCCGGTATCCGAATTCGTTTAAAGATTTCGCTTAAATTTTGTATGTAGACGTATTAAAAGTATTAAATAAAGCAAAGTTTGCCCAGAAAAGGCTAAAATAGAAACATTTTTTATACATTTTGTTTTTATTCCTAAGGGTAGAATTTTGCTTATATCGTGTAGAATATAAACGAATTTTTCGAAATAAAGCTTTAAAAAGAGGTACGCTTAATTCGAAATTAAAAACTTCATCTTTACGCGTTTGGTCTGTAGCCATAGCTGCCAGATAAGTTGGGTTCAATATTGCAAAATTTTAGAAAACCAACCGTCAAAATCGTCAAAACAACCTTTTGAAATAATCAAAAAGTCGTCAACCCTCAAATTAAAGTTTT
Source organism: Melanophora roralis (assembly GCA_963583895.1). Taxonomy (NCBI): domain Eukaryota; kingdom Metazoa; phylum Arthropoda; class Insecta; order Diptera; family Rhinophoridae; genus Melanophora; species Melanophora roralis. The sequence goes on along the minus strand of OY757191.1, from coordinate 48,797,945 downwards.
TCATAGCTTTTTGTCTGATAATATAAAAAACTCGGGATACAAAATGCTTACAAGTAGTTTCTTAAAAAATAGTTAAAACTGTTAGTATGTATATTTGTATTGTATTGTAAGATAATTATTACATCTGTAAATACGTAAATGTAAAGTAGTTAAGTACTCAATGTTGCAACTCTGTATTAAATACCGCCTTTTCTTGTATCTACTTTAATTTCTTTATTCGTTAATAAAATTCATCTCAACAGGTTATAGGCCCAGATTCGCGGGTAAAAGTTTTTTAATTTTAAATAGAAAAATTGTTAAAAATGAATACTGTTGGTGCACAATTTCCTAAGCTTTCAAACAGTAATTATCATGTTTGGAAATTTAACATGGAGTTGCTGCTGCTAGAGAGGGAGTTGTGGGATGTTGTTGTTGGTGCTGTCCCGGAGGCGCCAGATACTAAGTGGTTAACACGTGATGGTAAGGCAAGAGCTGTTATTGGTTTGGCTGTGGAAGAATCACAGAAGGTGCTAATAAAGCAACTGCAAACGGCAAAACAGTTTTGGGACACATTAAAGAAACACCATGAAAAGTCAAACATAACCAACAAAGTTAGTCTTTTAAGACAGATGTCGTCGATGCGGCTAGTTAATGGTAAATCCATGGTAGACCACATCAATGATTTTTTAACAATTGTTGACCGTTTACGAGACTTGGGTGAAGTTATAGAGGAGCATAAGGCTGTTGCATTTTTGTTAGGTACTTTGCCGGAAAATTATAACCCTTTAATTTCATCATTGGAAATGCGTTCTGAAGCTGACCTTACACTTGACTTGGTAACGGAGAAGCTACTTCAGGAATTTAAAAGAATGCCTGGTTGTGATCAGGAAGCTGAAGCTGTATTTAAAGCGCAAAAGAAAAAGTTTGTACCAAAATGTTTTATTTGTAACAAGCCGGGTCATTTTAAAAGAAATTGCCCAAATAAACATTTACAAAAACAACAAAAACCAAATGACAACCGTGCTAATATTGTGAAGGATGACAGTGGTAACATTTGTTTTGGTGTAACAAAAGATAAAACAAATGGTAATTGGTTCATAGATTCAGCTGCAACGTGCCATATGTGCTGTAATGAAAGATATTTTGTAAATATGAATAAACAACAAACTGACACAATATATTTGGCTGATGGTACTGAATTGAAAGCAAGTGGTACAGGTGATTGTAAACTAATTTGGGAAGGTAATGAAATTCTTGTTAAAAATGTGCTGTATGTACCCAAATTAGATGGGAGTTTATTATCTGTTCGAAAATTAATTTGTGGAGGTTTCGATGTTAGTTTTAAGCCAGATGGTTGCTTAATTTCTAGAAATGGCCGTGTTTATGCAAAGGCATCGTTAAACGATAATTTATTTGTCCTCAATCATTATCATAAGGCAAATAAAGTAACAAGTTGTAAAAGTGATTGCATTCATGGTTGGCACCTCCGTTTTGGCCACAGAAATATTAATTCAATTAAGTCTACTGTAGCAAAGCAGTTAATAAGCGGTATAGACATAAGCAAATGTAATTGCACCTTTAACTGTGAAGTATGTTTAAGAGCTAAGCTTACAAGAAATCCATTCCCGAAAGCGTCAGAGTCTAGAACAAACGGAATTTTAGAATTAATACATTGTGATTTGTGCGGCCCTATGAAAAATCAAACCCCTGGTGGCAACCGTTATTTTCTGACACTTATTGATGACTTTAGCCGATATTGCACTGTATTTTTTGTTGCATCGAAAGATTTGGCATTCGACAAAATAAAAGAATATGTTGAACAAATGGAAAATCAGCATGGTAAGCGGGTAAAAGTTCTTAGAACAGATCGTGGTGGAGAATTTTTAAACAACAAGTTACAAAAATACCTGAAAAATAAAGGCATTATTCATCAACTGACGTGCGCTTATACTCCCGAGCAAAATGGTGTTGCCGAGAGGAAAAATCGAAGTTTGGTAGAGATGGCCAGGTGTATGCTGTATGATGCAGATATTAACATCAAGTTTTGGGCAGAGGCCGTCAACAACGCAAATTACATTCAAAACCGTTTAATGTCTTCTGCAGTCAGCAAGACACCATTTGAGTTATGGTTTGGTAAGGCTCCAAATTTAAGTCACGTTCGTATTTTTGGTGCTGTTGGGTATGCGCATATCAACAAGCAAAAGCGCAGAAAATTAGATGATGTTACTGTAAAATGTCGTTTGTTTGGTTATGCTGAGGAATCGAAGGCGTTTCGTTTGCTGAATTGTAGTACTGATAAGGTCATTATCAGTCGCGATGTTAAATTTTTGGAAACCAACGATTTCATTTCATATGAAAGTTCAGAGGGTGTCGTTGAATCATCCGCCGAAGTCGCAAGTTTTTCGTTTTTAGACACTGAAACCGAAATTATCTTACCGCAAACACAAGAAGAACCAGATGATTTTGACACAGTCAGTACAGATGTTTTTCACGGGTTTTCATCGACAGAAGAGTTTTCATGTGATTCTGAAACACAGAGTGAATCATGCAATGCACCTAGAATTTCCTCAAGAACAAACAAAGGTATACCTCCCAAAAAGTACGGATATAAAACTTGTAATAATAGGGATCCAATGAGTTATAGTGAGGCCCAATCAAGATCTGATGCTGAAAAATGGTTAAATGCTATGAAAAATGAGATGAAAGCACTGCAAGGTAATAAAACATGGAATTTGGTTAAGCTACCTCAAAATAGTAAATTGACAAGTTGTAAATGGGTGTTTAAAACAAAACAAAATGCCGAAGGCGTGAAAAAGTACAGAGCAAGACTTGTAGCAAGAGGTTTTTCACAGAAGTTTGGTGAAAATTATGACGAGATTTTTGCACCAGTCGTGAAGCAGACTTCATTTCGCACTTTGTTGGCTATTGCAAGTAGCAGAAAAATGAATGTTCGTCACATCGATGTTAAAACAGCGTTTTTATATGGTGAGTTAGATTCTGATATTTATATTAAACAACCCGAAGGTTTTGTAATGCCTGGAAAAGAAGACTTTGTCTGTAAATTGAACCACAGTTTGTACGGGCTTAAACAGTCGGCTCGATGTTGGAATCTTCGAATCAATCAGGTTTTAATTGATTCGGGATTCAGAAGGGGAAAGGCTGAGCCTTGTCTGTATGTTAAGGGTGATGGTGACTTACAAACGTACATTTTAATCTACGTGGACGACATTATAGTGACCTCAAAGTCTGATGAACAAATCGAAAAAGTTGTACAAGATCTAAAATCACATTTTGAAATAACGGAATTAGGAGATTTAAAACTATATTTGGGAATAGAAGTTGAACTTAATGATGGCATCTTTTATCTATCCCAGGAGAAGTATATTATAAGAATTTTAGAGGAATTTAATCTTCAAGATGCAAAGATATCATCTGTTCCAATAGATCCTGGATATTTTAAAGTAAACAAAACTAATTCATTGCAGGACAATAGTTTGTACCGAAAAGCAATCGGATCACTTTTGTACATTTCAAACAATACCCGTCCCGACATTGCTGTCGCTGTATCAATATTGTCGCGTAAAGTTATCAACCCAAATGAAAATGATTGGACAGAAGTCAAAAGAGTTCTTAAATATCTGAAAGGCACTAAAGATTTAAAGTTGTGCGTTGGGTCAAGATCTAAGTTGGAGTTGAAAGGTTTTGCAGATGCTGACTGGGCTGGCGATACATCAGATCGCAAATCTACAAGTGGCTACATCTTCAAACTTGGTGATGCTGTCATTAGTTATGCCAGTAGAAAGCAAGCAAATGTGACGTTATCGTCTACCGAAGCCGAGTTTGTGGCATTAGCGGAGGCATCTCAAGAGCTTTTATGGATTCTTCAATTAATGAAAGAGTTTGGTATCGACGCACAGAAACCTACAATTTATGAAGACAACCAAAGCTGCCTCAAGATGATTCAAGATGAGAAGGTATCTCCACGAAGCAAACATATAGATGTCAAATATTATTTCATTCGTGACTTATATAGATCAGGAAAAGTTTCATATATTTATTGTCCAACAGAATTGATGTTAGCAGACATCTTAACTAAACCTCTTCAAAGAATTAGAGTATCAACATTGTTATATTCAATTGGTTTATATAATTAATGTAGTTTCTTTATTTTTAAAATGTTCTTTCTCTTAAAGATTATACAAATGTTAAATGCAATATTTGAAATATTGAGAAGGGGTGTTAGTATGTATATTTGTATTGTATTGTAAGATAACTATTACATCTGTAAATACGTAAATGTAAAGTAGTTAAGTACTCAATGTTGCAACTCTGTATTAAATACCGCCTTTTCTTGTATCTACTTTAATTTCTTTATTCGTTAATAAAATTCATCTCAACAAAAACTTCAAAAGCAAAATTTATAACTTTAAGCAAAATAAGCTGCATACACAAATAATAATTCTTATAATAAAACAATTTTATTTAATATAATAATAGTAGTTACCACTTTTGAATTATATATTTTAGAGATATAATATTTAAGGACTTTCATTAAACTTTTTCTAATTAAAATATATTTTAACTCAAATCTTTTTTTATTAGTTTTATATAAACAAACTATGGCTAATGTTTTTAAAAATATATTTTTGTTTTTGTTATATGAAAGTAAAAAATATATATTTCTGCCTCTGATTTTCTTTAAAAAAAGCCGCAAATCTTTAATTTTCAAGTATCATTAAATTCAGGGTAAAAATCGTCTAATCGTCATAAGCCTACTTTGCAACCAAAAATCGTCAAAATGACGAAAAATCGTCAAAAATATCAGCAATGGCTATATGAGGATAAATTATTTCGAACTACAAATATTGTAATATAAATATTAGGTTTTAAGTCGATAGCTATCCTGGTTTTTGAAATAGAAAATTCTAACGTTTGTATGTACATTAGAAATACCATGTAGAAGGTTTGAGATCGAGAGTTTTAACAATTTTCGACATTTTTTGTTTTAAAGGTTTAATAAAAGTTGTTTACTTGTAGAGGACGTTCCCCCCTCCTGCTTCTTACCGGTTTTTTTTTTCCAAAATATAAGAAATGTTGTTTAATAAATTCTTTAAAGCCAATAGCTGTTATAGTTTCCGAATTGTTAAAAAAATTGTTAATTTGTATGGGAGCTGCCACATTTTTTAAATGTAGTTCTTAGAGTCCAGTTACTTTTTTGAGGACATTTAAAGTCGATAGCTGTTAAAGTTTTCGAGATATAGCGTATGAAAATTTTAACAAAAATTGATAGTTTGTATGGGTTCTACCCCAACCCCCTGCTCCTATGCATAAATTGTTTTTTTCTTCATTTACTTTTGGTTGAATATTTAAATTCCCCTTCCTCTGCTCCTATCCAAATATTTTTTTTTCAAAATGCAGGTCTCATTGTCCAATTACTTTCTGTAGTTTCCGAGCTAAAGCGTATGGAATATTTTCCAAATATTATTCATTGCCCCTTCCTCAGCTCCTGTTCAAAAATTTTTCTCCAAAAATGTAGGTCTTATTGTTCAGTTACTTTTTGTGGAACATTGAAAGTCGAAAGCTGCTATGGTTTCCAAGATCGTATCAAAAATTTAATAATAAAAACAATTAGGAGCGTTATATTCGGCTGTGCCGAATCTTATATACCCTTCACATTGGTCTTTAAATATACCCAGCCGAGTAATTTTGTACTGCAAATAATATAATAAAAATCCTTGTGTGAGTTTTAAAGTCCATAGAAAACTTTACAAGATCTTAACGTTCGTATGAATAATAGAAATAGATGAGGAACGTTTGAGGTCGACAGTAATGCAAGTTTTTGACATTATTTATATTAAAAGGTTAATAAAAGTTGTTAATTTTTATATGATGTTCTAGTCCCCCTGCTCCTCTCCAACTTTTTTTCCAAAATGTATGAATTATTTGATTATTATAAATTGTTAATTATTATGGGAGATCCCCTTTGTCCATCCTCCACCCAAAAAATTTTTTCTTCAAATCGTAGGCTTTGTTGTCGAATTATTTTTTGTAGAACAGTTGATTTCGATATTTGTTATAGCTTCCGAGATATAGCGTATCGAATATTTCAAAAAAATCGTAAATTTGTATAAGAGCTACCCCTTTTTTTGCCCCCACCCAAAAAATTTTTTCTTTAAGGCGTTGCACTTATTGCCCAATTACTTTTTGTAGAACATTTCATTTTGATATCTGTTATAGTTTCCGAGATATAGCGTATTGAAAATTTCATACAAACCATTAATTTGTATGGGAGCTACCCCTTTTTTTGCCCCCACCCAAAAAATTTCTTCTTCACAACGTAGCCCTTATTGCCCAATTACTTTTTGTATAACATTTCATTTCGATATCTGTTATGGTTTCCGAGATATAGCGTATCGAAAATTTCATACAAATCATTAATTTGTATGGGAGCTACCCCTTTTTTTGCCCCCACCCAAAAATTTTTTTCTTTAGAGCGTAGCCCTTATTGCCCAATTACTTTTTGTAGAACATTCTATTTCGATATCTGTTATAGTTTCCGAGATATAGCGTATCGAAAATTTCATACAAATCATTAATTTGTATGGGAGCTACCCCTTTTTTTGCCCCCACTCAGAAAACTTTTTCGTAAAAGCGTAGGCACTTTCGCCCAATTACTTTTTGTAGAACATTTTATTTCGATATCTGTTATAGTTTCCGAGATATAGCGTATCGAATATTTTATAATAATTGTCAATTTGTATGGGAGCTACCCCTTTTTTTGCCCCCACTCAAAAAATTTTTTCTTTAAAGTGTTGGTCTTTGCGTACAATTTGTAGAACATTTTAAGTCGATAGCTCTTATAGTTTACGAGATATAGCGCATAAAATATTTCCCCAAATTTGTGCAATTGTAGGAAAACTACCCCTTCCCCTGGTTCAATCTGAAAAAACTTTTTCCATTATTTAGGTCCCTTCTTTAGGAGTATCCGTGCCAAGTTTTGTGGCAAGAGTGACTATACTTACTGAGATACATAGGGATATATGCACAGATTTTGTCCTAAAAAAATGGGTTACTTTGGGTTTTCGCTAATATCTCGGTCAATAGTGATTTTGCTGATTTTAACTAGCGGTTGTTAGCGGGATATTTCTAACAGTTTGACATTAATAACTGGTCTGTGTCTTTTTATTTGACTCCGGAAACTTGATTTCAACAGACGGACAGACGGACAGACAGATTCAGAATATATATACTTTATGGGGTCTACAGTGAATATTATAGAAATTACAAACGTAATAATAATAATATTCATATACATAAACTTAGAATAGAAATACTAGAGATTTTGAATTAAGATTGTTTTAAAAAACATTGAATTTTTATTATAAATAATAGAAGTAAGTGTTCCTTTGTGAAGTGCCGAACTTAAAAAAATAATTTAAATTGTTCTTATTGAGTAGGGGTAATTGTTGGTGTGTAATAAAAGAAATCGGTTTGTTACTTGTTAACTAGTGAGCTAATTGATGTACAAGCTTAAGACTTTAGGCGCTTGTTTTTTTTATACAACAATATACTTATATTTAGGGGATTCACAAGGTGTTGTATTTGTCCTATTGTCTTATTGTCATAAAATTTCCACAATGGTTTAAAAACATTTGCCAACTATTGGACACTCGGTGTAGGTGTATTTGGCGTTGTTGTGACAATTTAATAAGCATATTAAACGACCAAGTTTTTTTAAGAACTATTTTTGTATTAAATACAAAAAAAACATTGTGAAATTTTATAACAATATGACAATATGACATAATAGGACACCTTGTGAATCCCCTAATTGTATATGTCAATTGCAAATTGAAATCCAAAGAAAAATTGCACTCAACCCAGACGAATAGCACAATTAAATGCAACAGCCAAATTTTAATAATAAACCGAGTTGAAAACACATAAACAAGTATAGACTGCAAACAGCAATCATACAAAGAATATATGTAACTGCCAGGAACGCAACTTAGCGACATGCAAAACAAATTGTACTGATAATTTTGAATTTAATATTAGAAAATAACCAAATAAAGTAAAGGAAAACAGAAACATTTAATATATTTGTTTTAATAATAAAAATAATAAAGAAATTCTTGGAAACTTTGTATTTCATTAAAAAAATCCTTTAATTACATTCTCGTCAACATGAATATTTATTTTGTATTATAATGAACAAGCAATTAACCCGCTACTTCACAAGTGAAGTTTTGAATATTAGTTAAAGCAAAGCACTAAATTTAATCCTAAACCAGAATATATAGTTTGCTTTTAATGCTTCCGTATTCATCCTAGGTCAATTACCCTTAATTTCTTATTAAAGTACTTTTTTACCACTTTACTGTGGTTTGACCTTAATCTAGGTCAAAGGTAGTTATATTAATTTTTGTGGACTTTTAGTGCCAGAAAATGGAAAAAAGTATGAAAAATGTAAAAAGTACTTTTTGAGGCAGTATTGAGCCTTTATAATGCCATGCCGTAGGTTATTTTTCAGCAACACCCTGTTTGATTTTTCATATCGTATGAACAGGCTGTATGGTGGCAAATTTATATTTTTAAATACAATTTTTTTAAGATGTAATAAATGGTGCAGAGGGGGATGGCACCGTTGGAATTATGGGTTGTTCGCATTTGTCAGTCACGATGTCGCATTGGTAGAGTGAGCATCACGCGTTTGCTGTGGAGACATTTTTTAAGAGAAACAAATCTTACGTAATTGCTCGTTTTACGTGATGGACCGAGTGTAAGTTTAATTCGTTTGTGGGTGCAGAGATTCCGTGCAACTGCTTCGGCTTGAAATGTCCACTGCCAGGGCCCAGTCGACCTTCAAGGATTCCCAAAGGCACTGAACTGGTTGAAAGCAGTTGACGTGAAAATCCACGACTTTCATGAAATTTTATAAACGGATCTGAAGTTCCATTTTTTTTTTAAAATACACATCGTTCAAGAACTAAAAGGAAGTGATTTTGTTTTGCACAAACATTTTTGTAAAACGATGTTGGAGCGTTTTCGCACAGTGAATCCAATTTTTTTGGAGCAATGAGGCTCATTTTCACTTAAACGTCAAAGTCAACAAGGAAACCTGCCTTATTTTGTCTCCAAAAAACGCAACCCTCAATTGAAACATCAAAAACCCTTGCATTGCTTTAGGATAACGGTTTGGTGTGCCTTATCCACGCTATCTCATGATCTTGTTTTTAACTCTCGAAGCCAGGTGACGAATGTCAACGCTGAAAAATTATCAACCCATTATTACGGAATTCTTTTTAATACAAATTTTTGATTTTTAGTTTGGCTTTAGTTCATATAATTTCTTTTTTTATTAGAAGAAATTATTATTTTCCGTTAATGTTGAAAGAAACCTTCAATTTGAAAAAAGCTTATTCTTCTACCGCTACTAGCCGAGTAGAATGCATTTTCGAAAGCAGCTACGCAATTTCATCATCAGTACTCTTTGAACGGTAGTAGTGTATATGGTTGTAAACATCACCTATTTAACTTACATGTAACAGAGAAAAGTATACGGTATCAGTGTTTTCCTTCTGTTTTTATTTTGTAAGTTAGGACGAAGTTTATTTTTCATATAAACTATGCTTTTTTCCATTAAAAGTCTCTTTGGAATTCTTTTTGCTTAACCTGCATGCTTTTCCATCGTACTCTTTACACATGTGGTTTCAATAGGATGGGGCGATTGCCCACACAGAGCTTTGACGAATTTGCTTCGGGAAAATTTGCCTCAAAAAAGTCATCAGTTGCCTTGGGGGATATCCAATGGCCACCTTGGTCGCCCTATCTATCTCCTATTGTTTTTTAACGGGGCTACCTCAAAGAGAGGATTTGTTATGACAACTTTAAATCTTCTGTGGCTTTAGAGGAAAGTATTCGTCAACTCGACGGAAGAAATCCAAATGACATACTCTTTAAAAATAAAATATGCATTTCCATTCTATCGTTCAATGCGCTTATTAAACTGTGTGTTAACTATTACGATTTTTATAGAAGTTTAAAAATATAAATCTGCCACCAGACACCCTGTATATAATATTTGGTTGCATATGAAAATTAAATCTCGAAATGCAAGAATTTTAAATGAGTGCAAGAAATTAAAACAATATTATTTACATAAAAATTTTGGTTAAAGTAACACACATTTATATTTATAAAATTATTGCTTAAATACTTTACGGCCAAAAATATATTTTTGTTCTTATAATTTAGCTCAACAAAACAACAATACGTACCCTTTAAGCTGCTTTGCGAATATTGAAATATTATTCGTTTATTTTTAAAAAATGTTGTTGTTATTAAAAGATATAAATGTAGACCAAGTTTTATGTCCTTTTTAATTTTATGCAACTGTTTAATTTTTCTTTATGGAATTTTTGCTACAAATGCAATTGCCGCAATAATTGCAGATACACAAACACGAAAACAGCATAAATTTCCTAGAATTCTTTATTACTTGGAAATTTATAATTTTAACGTTTCTTTATTTTTGTTTTGAACGGGAAATTTTTTTCCTTTTTTTAAATGTACTCGTTACTACTTGTAATGTATTTAATAATATTGCAGCTTAATGAAACATGTCGACAGCTCCAACAAGTGTTTTATTCGTTTTGATTCCATTTTACATATTTTATTTAGTTACTTTTTATAAATAAATACTTGCGTATATAAATACATGCATATGCATCTACAAATGTATTATTGTAGTTGGGTTGTGTATATTTTTGTATAATAAAAGGCGCCTATTTTATGTCTACATCGAAGCATAGATTTGCGCCCCATTTTAACATGCAATGCGGTAAACATTTAAACCAAAAGGGGAAAAGGACAAAAAATAAAAAAGGTAGCAGTGTTAACAGTGAGCAGTAAGTTGTAAATAAAGTTATAAAATATAAATTATTGCAAGAATATGTAAAAGTTTTAGTATGTTTTTTTATTGACTTCCATTTTGGTTGGTTGGCTTATATGGGAACTTACTATGCTTACAAGTGCGCAAGTGGGGGCTATAGCGACCCTGTTTTAACAAAACCGAGATTTATCTTTCCTTAGAACCCGCACAAAAACTAAGATTTTAAGCAGCAGTTTAAAAATGCAGCCGAGAGGTACCTTTGCAAGTCTTTGAATATGCGATTTAACTTGCATCTTAGGACCCCACTTAGGTAATAAAGTATTTAACTTTTGCGAAATCTATGCCTTTAAGAAGGTGAAGCAGGATACCGGCAAAAAATATGAAAACCCCTCTCCTTTTATTTTCTATTCCCAAGAACTATGACAGTAGTCACCAGAAAAAAATCTGGGTAGACTTCCGGACTACCAACCAGACAGTATCCCATTTAGGCTGCCATCAACCTCAAAGCATCCCTCCGCTTGCGGCTTTTCCGAGGAATCGTTTGTTGGTCGTCTAGAGAGGGCTCTAGAGAACCGGTACGTGTCCAATTTGTGCTTCCTATTCTCAACGACCTCAACAAAAAGTCTGCAGGTTTTGACGGAATTACGACTTATCTTGTACTAAAGCAGTGTTAAAGGTTGCCTGGTTTCAAACCTACATTCCATCATATACGAGATTACCTGCAGACCAGTCGATCCTGAAGGAGATATTTTTTTTTCAAATATTCAGATTTTATTTTGGAACATTTGTAAGATATAAATCCTCGTTCATTTAATCTCCAAACCCTATATAAATTACATTGTGGTTCGTGGATAAAACGAACGAGGTTGTTGTCAAAAACGAACTAAAGTAACCGATTGACCCAACTCTACTATTTAAGGTATGCATAAAATTAATTTCTAATACAGTACTTTAAAGCATCTGCAAAAAAAAAAACATGTAGGAAATGAATAAACTTCCCAACAACAGGCATTGAAAAATGTGGCCAAGTGTTGAGATAATAAGTTTAGTTATGTAGAAGAGAGAGCCGTAAGCTGTGTACTTACTTTGGTCTGCTTAAGTCGATCCTTTGTGTTACTTAAAGAGGCATACGAAAGGGGTGGAGATAAAAGAAAATATGAAGTTTAGTGGAGGATGAATACGAAAGAAAGGAAGAATGAAGCAGACTTATCAGGATCTCTGGTGGGAGCCGAACCCATAACCTTCTAATTGGTAGACTCGTGTATTTAACACTGATCTACTGGGGCACCCTGTTGTGATGACACGGTATTTCGATGTCAAGTTTAAGGTGTTTTTAGCCAATGCTAGCTTTAACCAAATGAGGTGAATTTAGCACTGGTTCTTTGTGATAGTCTGGCCAGACATCAGTAGCTCGTATTAGATGGAACTCGTTCAGTACCACCAAATACAGAGTTTTTTCTTAGCGCAATGGATATTTAACTTTCTTGTGGATTTTAGTTGGCCGGGCTTCACGTATGATTTTTCAAACACTAGGTTATCTAGATTTTATTGCAGGTATTGATTTGGTGCAAAAATGATTTTTTTATAAGGTTTAAGCAAAAATTTGCATATAAAAACTGTTAAGGTCTCTTAGCTTCTCCAAGTAATTAACTTAACTTCTCACCATTTATACCACCGGCTCATAATGGAATATAAATCTCACGTATGGGCAGGTGCTCCGAAGTCTATTTTGGAGCTACTTGGCCGCTTAAAGGAACGGGAGAAGGTAGTAATTGGTAACGTCAGGGTATCCTCGATCCACTTGAACATCGTCGCAATGTGGGTTGTGTTTTACTATTCTATCGATACTACAATTGAATGTGCTCTGAAGAAATCAGGGAATTTGTTCCTAAAATTTGGGATTTTTTGTGTGATACTCGTTTTTCAAAAAGAGCACACCCATTCGTGGTCGACTAGCCAGTGAATCGCATGACGCATTACAAAGAAAATTTGTTCTTTAGTCGCACGGTTCTTATGTGGAACCAAACTGCTAAGGATGTCTTTCCTGTCACCGCTGATATCGACAAATTTAAATCAAATGTTTATAAATACTACTCTTTCTATCCTGCTTTCCTTAGCCTATTTTCCTGATACCAAAACAATGCAATGCATGTATAGGGTCCATTGCCTGAGTGCTGGTAATTCATAAAACCTGACTTTGACTAAGTTTTGTCATTCGCAACCGTTTTGAATTTTTGAGTTTTCAATGACTTTGGTAGCTTTTGTTATCCTAGATATTCTTTTGAATATTTTACGATGAAGAACACATTTGCATTACAAATGAATCGCTGGAACGTTCGTCTAACAGACAGATGTACTCACCTAGTTAATTCGAATTAGTAATCAAAAATATTGAAAATAAGTAAATATTTTGTAGGACCTCCAATGGATAATGTTCTTATGTGTATTGACTTTTATCACCCAAGAAATTCAAAGCAAGTTTTATAGACTTATGATTTTATAACGCTTCATTTTGTTGTTATATCTTAACAATGTCAGCCAAATTTGTTTAAGGAGGCCAAATGCTTTTCGAATTTTATATCTACAAAACACAAAAGCCAATAAAAAAAATAATAAAGGGAGAAATGCAAAAAAGCAATAACAACAACAAAAGTTGATATTGAATTTGAGTAATAGGTTCTCATTACCTTATAGGTAACAAAGCTATGAGTTAGTAATAACTAAATAATGACCTTCTGGTAATGGCTTTATTAATTGCTTCTCTAGGTTAAGATGCAAACGTATGATTATTTCAAAGGCTTTGTTCAACATCTTTATTTCAAAATCCTATAATAATAATTGAACTTTTTAAAAAAAAGCTTTGTCACCAGTTATTTGATTGGTTTTTGTAATCGCATTTGTTTATGGGGGTCGTGCAACTTAAACTCAACTCAACTCGATCAAAAAGTAACTAGTACTGCTGCATATCCAGTATTGCTTGCTAACCTACTCGGTAAGCAATGGGCTTACTGGGTATATTTTCATAAATAATTTTCTCCTTTTGAGCATCGCTCTTCTTTCCAAGAGATAGCCATTGGTAAAATAATTAGTAAAAGCAAGAAGAGTTTAAAGTAAAATTAGTTTAATTCGAGTAGTGGGTTAAGCCACGTATAACGTTTGAGTTATTCTTTAAACAAAGCTTGTAACTTTTCTTGTTTAAGCGATTAATCGCACGCAAATCGTTTGATTAATCGAGCAATTTTTTTTTTTTTGAGTAGATATTCTAATATTAAGTAACATTTTCCTGGATGCCAGAGCCACAGAAAATCATTTAAAATGCGATCTATGCGAAGAGCTATTTATTGCACTGCGCAACGTTTTTTAAAAATTTTAAATAAATACATACTTTCTAAAGGATACGTGGGCTGAGAGTTACATAATTTTTTCGCAAACTTTTTGTTCCTTGCTAAGCCTATTTTGCTATTCACTGTTAAAAAACGCAAACAATTGAATATATATATAAGAACTAAATACAAATAATGGCACGTGATGTACATTTTTGTAAACATCGTGTGCAATTGTTAATTTTATTTAGTTCAATGTATTCTACGAAATCATTTTACAAAAACGAATTCAATTGTGGCATTTACTAAAACATCAATTAATGTCACACAACTATTTTTGGAATGCAATTTGAATGCAGTAAATCATATTTGTTTTGGAATAGTACACGAATATACATATATTTGTAGGCAATAATTTAAAACATTAAAAAGTTGCTGTAGATATTTATTAAAATTGAATTGAAATGTTAAGGTAATGCTTAATGATTCTTTTTATTTATGGATACTAATTTCCGTTTTTAAACTTTATATGCAAATTCCAGATAATATAAAAAATATAGATATTTATTTTGAGCGAGCTGAGTGTCTCATAAATTTACTCGGTATTCATAGATCTATTTTAAAATACATATGTAGCTCTTATGCCTTCGAAGGAAAAATAAAGGAATATATAAAAATAACAATATTTTAAACTAAGATATATTTTCGTTAATATATGTAGTATATCTCTACAGAATTTTCGGAATTTTATTTTTAATTATGTAAGTCAAAATATTTATCTTTTCAATTGCAATACTAACAACCTTCCTTTAATTCTTTAAAATATTAATTAGTGTAAATACATGATTTATAAAATTTCTTCTATCTTAATTATAGGTTTGTTATTTCACTGGAATCAAAATTGAAAAAATATATTTCGTTTGGCAAATTTAACGCAAATAAATTAATTTAAATTATACAAGACATACAACAATTGAAACGTGGCGTGTTTTTATTTGAATTTCTTTTATTAATTTAATATACGGTTTTGTTTGATTAATAAAATCAAATGTTTTAAAAGGAACTTCTTGGAATTCAGTAATGAAATATGGTTATTGCTTTTAATTTGTGTTGCATTCAAACTTCAAATATTAAATTTTTAATTAAAAAGTGCAATCATTTGTTTGTTTTTTTTTCAAATTATTGCTTTTGCGTATATTTTCATACGAAATAAATTTCTGACACGTCATCATAATATGGTCATATGTATATATTCATTTTAAATAATGGAATTCTTAAAATCCTATTATAATGTACCCTACGAAATAAGCCAAGAGATAAATAACTCAAGACTTATAAGATAATAAGGAGTACAAACTTTTATTATTTTATTAGCAAGCAAAATTACATTTGATAGCTACTATTTTCTTTTGATGAGTTATGGTCATCTGAGTACAAAAATATTTAAAATTCAAAACTCTATTAATAAGTTTTTTTTATAAAATTTTATTTTGAAGAGGCTGCCCCCCATCAAATAGACTTTATCCATTTTTTTTTTAAATTTACTAAATATTAATTTTTTAACTTTTAACGGTTTCAAAATTATTTGTTCTGCAATAATAAAAATTGAAAACTAAGGCTAGAACTCCGTTCGATTTTATTTGAGGAACATTAGTTATTTCCTTTGAAAATTTGGCAAGCAACATTTTTATATAAACCCTTTAAATATGCTACACTTTTTATATGCTATAGACAAAATCCTTATGTTTTTATGTGTTGCTTGCTTAACAAAAGTTCATTTCATAAATTTCTTTGTTTTTTTTTATAAAAAGTTTTTTAGTTTAAAAAATTTAAATTTTTTTCAGAGTTTTATATTGTTTTTTACTTTATTTCATGCCTTATAAAATGGAAATAGTTAAAAATAACAAAGATAATTTGAATTTTTTTTTTGAGTTTATGTCTTGTTTGCATTTGCATACTGATGTTTACCTTTTCACCGTATCTTTGAAAAGATTTTTTTTTATAAATAAACGACTTAATAACGACCGATTTCAAGCTTTTGAAAATAAATTCGTGCGGAATAACATAAGCTGTAGTTATTTCACACGAAAAAATAAATGTTGTATGAATGTTGTCAAATACATTTCACATGTATTTTTCACTACGAACCGAGTACCACTCTTGCAACATTATTTCAAATATATAACTCTGAAAGTATAAAACTGATTAAAAATATATGAGAATTAATTTAAAGGCTATTTGGTTTGCTACCCTCTCATGTTATATTTTATTTAAGTTAATAACTAGTTCTCCTGTAAATTTTATTTATGTAATGGACCATTCACTTTTATCTTGTTATGAAAATCTCGAGATAATGAGTCATTTCAAAAAAAGTGATGCTCAGTTCCAAATGTATACAAATTGACTACGAAACCCTCGAACTTATAAATTATGTTGACCTGGGTAATTATAAAACATACTTAGTATTTTTAACAACTTTTTTGACTTTTATGCTATTATGGGCTTAGGAATATGACATTAAAGACTTTCGACTCATATGGAGGTCAGAAGCCAACTAAGGGAACAAAGAGAAGTTTTTTTACACTTTTGGTACTTTTTTAGATTTTATTTAAAAAAAAAAAAACAAAAAATATTTATAGTAATCTTTCGTATTAAATGATTTGATTGATTTTACACAAATTTGAAGCTGCACTAACGAAGTAAAATTACCAGAATTTTATTTTGAACCAAAACAAGCAACAAATTGATAGAACATTTTTTCAAATTAAAAAAAAAAAAAAACTATGGCTGTGTTCCTAAGCGCAGTTGCTTTGCATCACAAAATTTAAAGTTTTTCCTAAAAGCAAATATGAGGTTTTTGATAATATCTTATACTTCTAAATGAGTGTCTACAGCTATATTAATGCCCTGGAAGCAAAACACTGTTTGAAGTACCCAAATGGAAGTATCCCTTAAAATAAGCCCAAATCAGTCCAGAAAAGGGAAAAGTTTGAAAATTGGAATCGAAGGGTTTGGTGTTAAACCTATGGCAACTATAGCCGTATAAATGCATTTTGAACTACTTGAATTATATTTTCTGTTTTTCACTGCTTTGACGAATACCAAGTACTTATAACCCATCCATTATCTCTCTTTTTTATAATTTTTTTTATTTTTAATTTTAATGACTTTTTATAAATGACTTTTTTAATAGTTTGAGTTAATAAAAAACAAGAGCCAACTGCTCTTGCTTAGAAAAAGAATTGTTTTGGATTAAAAAATTCCATTTTTACTTAAGCAAAATACGGAAGAAGACCTGCAATTCAATTTTGTTTGCCAATTATTATACATATTTTAAATAATTTAAATAATTAAAAATTTATTCTTAAATAAGAAAATAATCAGTACTATGAGGTCCAAAAAAGTACCAATTTAAAAGTTTGTAGGTACAAATTAGTTTTCCCATTTATCATAGCTGGTATCAAGTAGGAAAAAGTAATGAAATTTTCCAGCATTAGTAGAGAAATCATATACAATCTAAGACTTTTTTCTGATTATTTTTTGTTTTTAACAAATAGTAATACAAAAAAAAACAATACTCTTATAGAGTTCATCAAATTCGTATCTAAGTCTTAAAACGCATAACATGACCTTTTCCTCTTTTCTATGAATATCTGCAAGTTCGTGTTTTTGTTTGCGTGACCATGGTAAAAAATATATATATATGTATGATACATATTTATTTAAACATGTATTGACAAGCCATAAATACACATTTGGACACGTTAATTTTTTCTTTTTTTTTCCTGTTTATATTTCTTAATTGAATCACAAAAAAAAAAGAGAAAAACAGAACAACACAATAAATAAGCAGACAAATTAGTATTTTATTACAGGTCTGCTATCATGTGTGAATGTATGTGTAATAAATATGAGTTTTTGTAAGCATGTATGTTTGCAAGTTTAAAAGGGGTTAAAGGCAAACATAAAGACGATATGATGACGAGTCAAACAAGAAATATCAATATCATGTCATATTATTATCCGTTAATCGTAATAGTCTTTTAATAGATGGAATTAAATTTTAAGAATCGTCTTAGTCATCATCATGCAGTTATTTTCCCTCTTACATCTTTTAAAAATTGTATTGTAGTTATTGATGCATAAAAAAACACTATATACTGTAATTAAAAAAAATTACTGCTTTTAATTAAGCTAAGCGGGAACTTTGCTTTACAAACAATGAAGTGCCAAATCTTGTAGGAATTTTTACTTTAATTTTTTAAAATTTAATATGGAAAAATCCTAAGGGGATGGAGATAGAAAATATTTACAAGGAAAAACGAGTTGGGGTAAGTCCGACATTTGACCTTTCCACAGAAACCCTGGAAGCCGTAGGAGGTGGAGGAAGAGAATTTATTACAATCGCCTTAGGCGATGGAGATAGGGGGTAAATATGTTCTAGGAATATGTTTGAGAGAGGAAACTAAAAGGGGTCTGTGATTCATTTTATTCCTTTAAGGGCGACTGCCAGGAAGTTATAGGGGCTTTTACTTAAATTTTTTTATATTTTGAATGACAGCCCTGCTAGGAGATAGTAATAGGTATGTTTCACAAAAATGTTTTAAAGGAACATTATTGGGACGGGTCATTTATCCTTTGTAGGAATCTGTGGGAGCAATTTAAGTAAAAGTAGAAGAAAATTAATTTTTGTGTGACAATCCTACCAAGGAATAGAGATAGGGTGTAAGTATACTTCACAAAAACGTTTCTGAAGAAAAATTAATGGTAGTTGGTCTTACATTGCACCCATGCAAAGGCAACTCCGAGGCAGTTGTAGAGATTTTTGTGTACAAATTTAAGAGAAACAAACAGAGGTAGTCGTTGTTGCTGGCTTATATCTATGTCATTTATCGGGAAATTTTCCATAATTTAAATAGAAAAGTTTTTGAAAGTATTCCCGATAGTCTAATATTACAAACAGATCCAAAAAGTATTAAGGGTCTAAAGAAACTTAATTTAAAAAGATTATTGGACAGTCGAACATCGCTTATTTGACTTTCCTATATAAAAGGATCAAAAAAATATATACTTCTGTACCCTTAAAATTATAGTTCTTTAAGATAAGAATTAATAAGTCAGCATATGTCATTGTTTTCGAACGTGCCTTTCTAAGCAACCGTTTACACAATGTTTAAAGTCCTATCATACTTAGGCCTATTATTATATCTGTCTGATAGGCTTAAGTTAAGATGTAATAGTACAGATAAATACTTACATTATTACAAAAATTCTTTAAGCTAAAGTGTTCCATAAGCTAAAGTGTAGATGAACTTTCTTTTGGCTATAAAGTTAAACTAAGGTTAATTTTTTTAAAGTTGTCAAATTTATTGTTCATTTATTTTTTTTATTTAACTTAAAGGCAGGTTGTAATAAACAAAAAATTTTAAAGTCGATGTTATTTTTTACTTCAATAAATGTTGAGCTTAGCTGCAATACACTTTTTAAATAGCATTTTGCTAGTTATAACTATAAAATTTTTATATTTAAATCACAATTAAAAAAAAAATAGTTTTTTTTTTTGGCTCACTGGAATAACCTTTGAGTTACCACTACTTGTAAGTTGTTTTTCAAAAACATGAAAATGGCAATGTAATTTCGTAAAATTAATATAATTGAACTTATGAAAACAATCAAATATCAATTTAATAATAACAACAGGAACTACAGGGCAATAACGAACGTACGTATGATTAATAATAAACTTCCATTCATCATACGCAACCTAACAAGCACACAATTATTATTTTGAAATATGCATAAGTATTTGATAATTTTTTTTTTCATATTTTTATTTTCAAACAGTTCATTTTATTACTTAATATTTCATAGTCCAATGGAATTCATTTTCGAAACCTGCTACAATTTTTAGCCAACAGTATTCCATTAAGAATTAAGTACAAAACAATACCCTGTATATAGATCGAAGTTAACTAAACGTTTAGTTCAAAAATATTTTAAATAATGGATTCAAAAGCCTGTGTTAAAAAATAAATTTTTTTCGCAGGATCCTTTAATAATGCAATTTTGGATATTATTTTATAAGAAAATTAGAAACTCAA
The DNA here is from genome assembly GCA_963583895.1 of Melanophora roralis. Classification (NCBI taxonomy): domain Eukaryota; kingdom Metazoa; phylum Arthropoda; class Insecta; order Diptera; family Rhinophoridae; genus Melanophora; species Melanophora roralis. Next base: position 48,777,648 of record OY757191.1, on the reverse strand, counting down.
ACCAAGAAATAAGGACGTATCTTGCATTAAACACATACACGATAAAAACTAAAAGCAGCGTTTTGTTGGGAATTAACAATACATTAAAATTCTGCTTAAATTGATTTTCTAGCTGATCCGTCTTTTAAGATAATTGGAGCTTTGGTTTTACGTAATTTCGTATCACAGCTAGCGATATTGGTTCGACCCCATCTAACAAGGTAAATATCTTGGTGCGTTTTTGTTTCAAGTGGTATCCTTTGTAGGCCTAGTCCATTACACTTTCTGTTGTAAAATGAATGTAAAAATAAAAAAATAACCATGGCATGTTCCTTTGAATGCTATTCAAAAACATTAGCTACCGCTCTTTCTAAAGGGTTGGAACAGAATGATTCAGTTATTAAATTTATTTCGAATAGTTTCCAAAATTTTTAAATCATTTTTTCGTCAGATCTTTTTCTTTTTAAGCCGATGTTACTCCTTGGATTTTTTACTTTTCTGGTAACTATTCTACTAAGTTCAAGGCGTTTTTACTAGCACTAGAAGACTATGAAGAAGGACTTGCACCACCAGAACAAATAACATCTTTGACAATTTTTTAAAACTTTTGCTGAAAATGTTCATGGACGTTCTCATTTCAAAAATTACTTTATCCACTTCTAGACGTATGTTTAATGAGCATTTAAAGCAGCGCCACAAAAACAAAAATTTTTAGCTACACAGAAAGAAAACTCGCTTTCTAAAATCAAGAATTTTATTCTTGAATTTATCTAAAATCTTTTTAAGTACGATCCTCACTTACATTTTCTTAATCAAGCCTATTCGGATTGCTTCAACAAATCAAGCAAAAAAAGCTTGTTGTTTTAATATATTATTTTACATTTGAAGACAAAGTGTCTCTGTGGCCTAGAGGTAACGCGCTTGTACTGCAGTGCAGAAATCCCTGGTTCGAATCTCAGCTTCGGTAAGTACAAAAAATGAAATTTTTAAATTATAAATTAATTATAAATTATAAAATAAAAATAAATAAAGCTCCAAGTCAAAAAAATGACATTTCACTTTCGAATTAATCCAGTTTACGGCTTAAATTAATCTTTTTTCACGCTTACATCAAGTATGGTTCCTAACTTAAAACAATCATTTTTTGGCTTAATTGTGGCTAAAAGTAAGAAATTCGTACTTTAAAAATTTTACTTGGAGTAAGAAATTTCGTACTTGATTTAAGAAAAACCCGTACTCACCGTACTTTTGACACCGCTATGGCTTGATTTAAGTAAAGTTTTCTTAGATAATTTTTTGTGTGTATTAAGGTATAAAAAGAACGTGTGTGACCTTTGCTCTTAATCATTTAAAAATGACTTTTAAATCGTTGTTCTTGTTTATTTTGCTAACTTTATGTCCTTATAATTAGGCGTTGTTGGGAATGGACTTTTTGCATTGCCCTTCTCTCGTTCCATAATAGTTTCTCAACAACTACTACAAATGCTACTTTTAAATTTAGAACAAGATGCGACAAGCTTTTTGCTTACATGTTTTTTAATTTGACGTTTGCCACAAACTAAATTTTTTTTACCGGACGGTGAACATATTTTCCATTTTTTTTTCGTGATGTCATTTACGTTTTAAAAGAGTTCCACAGATAAAATTTTCTGTTGCGAAAACGACCGGTTACCATGTACTGCACAGCAATTAAACAAAACTTTCTCTTTTTATTGGCTTTTGAGTTCAACTTGCATATACCTCAAACGAGATGTGAGTAATAGTGGTTTAAAGGGTTTTAAAAGTATTTTGAATATCTCTTACTCGTTTTTTCAGATCCAACTAGTTTATTGCGATTATTAAATATTTTCAAGAATTTGCTAAAAGTCTACTGCTGATCTTCTATAAGAACTAAGAAAATTCTTAGAAACAGACCTAAACCAACAACAATTCCTACAAATGAAATACAAACTGGGAGTTTTTGCTAAATAAAATCTTGAACAAATCTGAATATTCTGCTATCTCGGCACAACAAAAAAATTTTGTGATAAAACGTTTGGACAATAATTAAAGCTGATCAATATTCACTTGTCCCAAACCCCACACGGTGGTCTACTTACATGCGAAAGGAAACCAATTTAACATTTTCTACTTTTAAATAAAATTTTAAATACATTTTCCTACTCACACCAGATAGGCTGGGAAGAAGGGGAAGACTGAAACTTCGTAAGAAAGACAAGGGCCAATAACATATTGCTGATCTGAATATCCGGAATTACAGAAAGATCGAGGTTCTGGGAGACCAGAATTGTGTCGGCTAAAGACCTAATCAGGTTGTGAAACATCAATAAGAAGAAACGTTGTTGAGTGTAGCCCACAAGTCCGGCGCTGCCAAACGAAATTTAAATAAAAATAAAAGGCAAGCCCCGGAGCCAGGTAAATAAACAAAGGGTATAGATTATGACTCTGCAAATATTCATAAACCAATTTTTATTAAATAAAAATATATCTAAGGACGTCATGTCTACTTATTTAAGTTGTGTATAGTTTCTTTGAATGTACATTCGTTTGTTGTTTTATGTATGTCCTTCTGTAAAATATGTAGTTGTCCATCTAAAAACCTATAATAAATTTAATAAAAAATTCATTGTTGTTTAATACAAATTTTGTAATATTATATTTAATGCTAATACGAAAGCGTTTTATGTTATAGTTTCTATTCTATTTTGAAGAATAACCCAAGGCGTCTAGTGCACTTTTTTCTGTTCTAGACATTATTTCACAAATTCATGGCGCACACTTATGCTATTGGGGTTTGTCTCGTTTACACTTTTTGTTTTTTCTTTCTTTGGCTTATCTACTTTATTTTCACTTAAGTAAATGTTCAATTTAGCACTTTGGCTTCTGGGCATTTTCAACAAACTGAAACTGACCAAAAGTCACTTTGTCTCTTTATATCTTGTAATGACTAAAACAATTTGGAAATGGTCGATATAGTGCAAAAGGTATATTTGTTTGTGGTAAATGACATTATTGACAATCACTTTTAGTTTATTATTTTCGTTTCGATTATCTATATTATTTCAATTGATATTTGATAGTTTATTTAGCGTCATGTTTTGTAAATGTCATAACAAAATGTGAGTAGAAAAAGCAATCGGTTTGCGTTTTTATAGATTACTTGGAATAAAAAAATTTAAGCAGAAAATTGCTTTAGTTTGACCATGCTACTCGTAAAATTTTTAAACCTTACTTATTCCCTCAGGAACAAGGACCGTAACATTTATGCCAAAAAAGTAAAACTAAAAAATAAATAGTTTTTTTTCAGTTTTATCATTTTTTTTTAAATATTTATTTTTTCTTCATATTAGATTTTTCGGCGGAAAAAAATATTTAAAAATTTTTTAAAAATTAGTTATGATAAGAAATCCTTATTTTGTTTTATTTTTATATAAATAACAAATTAAGCACTTATTCTGAAAACAAATTAAGTATATAAATACAATTTGTTTAAAAAGCAAGTAAAAGCGCTATATTTGACTGAGCTAACATCTAAGATTCCTTAACATTGGTCTTTCGGAACCCTGAATTTTTTTTGTTTTTATAAATATTTTTTATTTTTGAAATATTTCTTATTTTTAAAAAGGGATCGGTGTCATATTTTAACCCAGTTGTAGTGGCTAGGAGTTTATAGGGGCTTTTACCTTAATTTTTGAAAATTTTGTAAAACGATAGGGGGAGATAGGGGTAAGTATGTTCTAGAAAAATGTTTGCAAAGGAAAATAATTTAGGAAGCTGTAGGGGGGATTCATTACAATTTTACGAAGCTTTGTATGGGAGCCAACTTTGGCGAAGCGTAATTATATTCTATAAATACATTTGCGAGCAGAAACTTATGTGGGTTAGTGGAACACTTTATTTCTCCACGGCCAACTCTGGCGAAGTTATGGGCGTTTGTACATCATTCTTGGGAATTTTTTATAGCAACCCCCATAGGTGATAGAGATAGGGGGTAAGTACATTTGAGAAACATGTTTAAAGAGGAAAAACTAATGGGAGTCTGTAATATATTTTGTTACTCTAGGGGTGACTCCGGGGAAGTTTAAGGGCTGGAAAAAGGGGGTAAGTATTTTCCACAAAATTGTTTGGAAGGAAAAAGGTAATCGAAGTAGGCCCCACGCTGAGGGAGCGATATAAAATAATATAAACAAATTAAACTTTGTATGGCAACCCTGTTAATGGGCAGAACTAAGGTGTAAATATGGTGCACAAAAATGTTTGTGAGCAAAAATAAATGGGAATCGGTCGAACATGGCACATTCTAACTAGCAACTACCGCCAAGTTGAAGAGGAGTTTATGTAAAATTTTTAGAGAAATAAACGGAGGTAGTCATAGTTTGTTGCATATATATCAGTTAGCTATTGAGCGATTTTTCTGGCTTTCAAAAGCGATTTGTTTGCAGATGTTTTTAACAGTCTGATTTTACCTGCGGGCTTATGCGATATCGGGGGGCTTCAAAAAGTTGTTTTCAACCCTAACACGGACAGACGGACAGACGAACATCGCTTAATTGACCTCCCTATCTATGGGGACCATAAAAATATATATGTACTTAATGGGGTCACAGATGGATATTGAAGAAATTACAAATGGAATGGCATACCCTTATCACTTATGTGTAAAAAACATAATTTTATATTTTGAGAAAAAATTATAAATCAAAAATGTAAAGAGCACTTGGTTTTCAGACAATCTGGTTAATTACCAATGAGATGGTGGGTGTACGTAACTTGACTTTCTGATGTTTCTTTGTGAGTGATTTTTTAAATTGAAAATTGGAAAATTATTGTTATTTACAATCCCTGCTCTGGCTAACAAGTAAAACCACATTGATTTTACTTTACAAATTTAAAACTGACAAAAAATTCAAAAAAAAGGTCTTTATAAAATATGGTTTTAAATGTCAACAACGTTTTTTTAATTAAACTTAGTTTCAGTTTGTTCTGCCCAAAAATTGTGACAAACAAATTTTAGATATAAGTATATTGCTTACTACCAATTGTGTTTCTTCTGTAATAGGAATGCTTGTTAAAATGAAGGCAAGTAATTCAATTTATTACATTTTCTATAAGTTTTTATTGTTTCCAAAATATTATTGTTTGTTAAATTCGAGAAGAAGGAGGCTTATGTTTATGTCTGCAAAGTTAAAAAAGTTATTTTAGTTAAAAATATTTTTGTTTGTGGTTTTTTTTTTCTTAATAAAAAAAGTATAAAATTTTTGCTGAAAATATCTATCTTTAGGTTTTATTATTTGGATGTGGTTTATGGGCTCTGATAGCATATTTTCTTAATCGATGTTTTTTATTCAGACTAGTGCAGTCAACAACATAAATAATTTGATCGGTCAAGCTTAGTTTTAATTAAAGTCGAGTGCTGCAATTTGCACACTGGCCTTCTGGAAACCAGGTGTAGGAGTGGTGTAGGGGGTATTGGATACTATAAAAGCATTAAATGGCTTTACCAGGACAAAGCCTAGCACCAAGCCTGGATATCCTCAACATCAAATGAACCTTCCCGCGGAAGCACTTGCATAGCTGTTTAAAACTCCCGCTGTAAAAGTAAACTCAACAGTATCGCAAGTTCTTCCATGCACTTAAAAATATTACCCAGGGCAGGGCAGCTATTACCATATAACGAAAGAATGGAAAAACTGCCCATACCCAATGAAATTCTGGCGACCATGGCCAGCCAGCCACATCTGTACTTTAAACGTCTAGGTGCTTCAACTGAGTACAGAATAAGTACAAGAGGTATGATAAAACGACAAAATGTTACAAGAACTGAGAAAAGTAATACTGACTACATTTTTCAACCAACTTAGAGTAAACTTGGGTGTGAATTTATGTGAGCAAAAGCATACGGCGCCTGGTGCCCCAATTTATTATTACAATCCGACTTGCAGCCAAATACATTTATGTCAGTCTGCTTTGTGCTCATTCCTCAGTGGTGGAAAAGAGCGACGACGTCAAAGATGGTTTTATGATAGCTAAGAAGTTATCAGAGAATTTGGCGGTTGTAAGGGTAGTGGAAGTGATAAGAAACGATGCGGGAAAGGAGGGGGATCTAAAAATCTAAGTCAACAGTCAGTGGAGATGAAAAGGATGTAGAGACTTTATAACACTTTGATCTAACTGCGCAACCTTTAGATCTACCAACAGAGGAGACTGTGGGCGTTGCTAAGATGGACTTGATGCTTTTTGTGATTTTGGGCAAGAGAGCATCATAGATTTTATCTAAGGCGTTGGCTGACTGGATAAATAGGTAGTTGCAACAGGGTTTTTGGCAGTTGCGCGTGATTTTATGAGCACCGAGTTTTTCTCAACTCTTTTCTGACGACGTCTTTGTTTTCTTTTTTTGTAGTTCTGCTAGCAGCCTGTCTTTGGGTTTTTTTCCTGCTCTTTTTTATACCCTTCGCATAAGTAAGAAGGGTATATATAAGTTTGCAATTCTGTTTTTGTAGTTTTTTAAATATCCATCTTCGACCTCAAAAAGGGTGTATTTTCTTCGTCCTTATAGATAGGGAAGCCGATTTAATGACGTTCGTCTGTTCATCTGCCCGTCTGTACGTGCTATGGTTGATATCGCATAGTACACACAAAAAATATTCTAAGTAAACTGTACTTAAATCAAGCCATAGCGGTGTCAAAAATACGGTGAATACGGTTTTTCTTACACCAAGTACGAAATTTTTTACTTCACGAATTTCTTACTTTTAGCCACAACTAGTCAAAAAAAAAAAATTGATTTAAGCCGTAAACGGGATTGATCCGAAAATGAAATGTCATTTTTTTTTACTTATGTAATGTAAAATAATATATTAAAACAACAAGTTTTTTTCTGCTTAATTTGTTGAAGCAATCCGAATAGGCTTGATTTAAGAAAATGTAAGAACGGATCGTACTTAAAAATTTCAAGAACGATTTGGGATAAATTCAAGAATAAAATTTTTGATTTTAAAAACTGGTTTTTCTTTCTGTGTACTAAAGTGTCAAAAATATCTGCAAGAAAATTGTTATTGACCTTTTCTAAAATCGCCCGATAGGTCAAATATAAGACTGACCCCAACTTATTTTTCCTTACAAACATTTTTCTTGTACATATTTGCCCCCTATTTTCTCTCCTAAAGGGGCTGCCATACAGAACATAAAAAATTGTGAAAAAACGCCCATAACTTCCTTAGAGTTGGCCTTAGAAAGCCCTTATGTGCTGCCATACAGAATATAAATAAAATAAGGGAAAACCCTCTATAACTTTTTCGGACTCGCCCCTTGAGGACTAAAATGCACCACAGACCGCCATTAGTTTTCCCTCCAAATCTATCAGTGTGACCGTGAATAGGACTGACCCCAACTAATTTTTCCTAACAAACATACTTACCCCCTTTTTTTACTCCTTAAAGAGGTTGTCATACAAAATTGGAAAAAATAGGGTAAGACCCCTACCTCCCTAGTCACCATAAGAAGGTTAAAAAAATGACACCGACCCCTATTTAAAAATATTTCAGAAAAAGAATGGATGAAAATAAAAAAAGTTTGGGGTTTCGCAAGACTAATGTGAAGGGTATCTATGTTTCGGCACAGCCAAATATAGCGCTCTTACTTGTTCTTATCTAAAACGATTCACAATAGGCCCATTGTCCTCCGAAAGAAGGTAGCAAACATAATTCTTACCTCCCTTTTACTACCTTACCAAACCTAGTAAAGAATTCATGTATCTTAGTACTGCCATTAATAAATAGAACGAATGTCATAACTTTGAAATTTACTTGCTTATAGACGATATTTTGTACTAAACAAACATCTAAAGAACAGGACCTTTTCCTTGTAGACAAAGCTCACACTATATAAGAAACGTATTCTACCCTAACTGCTATACGGTGCAGAGGCTGGGCCCTTGGTAAGGGTATTCTTAGAGTGTTAAAGACAAAACCACTGATTATTATAAATAGACCAATCTGTGTATGCGGAGAGTATTGGTAAAGCTAAAATCTAGATCTGTATTAGCTTTATGCTGACATTGATGTAACGAAGTGCGTAAAATTCCAAATATTGCGTGTACTGGGATATGTTGTGCGAATAAGTGAAAGTGCTCCAGCAAAAGAGGTATTTGAATATGAACCTGAAAAAGGCGCAAAAAGAACGAACCAACCTCCGTTCAAGCGATAAAATCCGGAAAAACTTTCCAAACTCAGCGCGAAATGTTGGAAAAATAGCGCAGAAAAAACCAAAGTACTTGGAAATAGTATCTTAGTACGGTTAATAATTCACATTGGCTCATGTAAATGGCCATCTAAGAAGGTAAGTCAGCTTAAAATTTGAGGGTGTTGTAGCCTTAAATGTTTATTTAAGACGACATTTGTATAGAGCTTAAGTAAACATTTTTTGCACCAACGTTTTTATTACTGGAATGAAAAAAAAACCGATCTGTCAACATCACTTTCAAAGATATATCCATAAAAATTTAATCAAAATATTTAAAAAGTACATCCAACCGAAGGGTAGGGAATTCTTAAGGCAACTCAGTAAGTGATTCTGGGTCGTTCGCTTAAAGTTATAGAAATGGTCTTAGACTTTCGTTTTTGGGCATTACAAATATTTGCACAAACTTAATTTCTCCTAATAAAATAACAATAATTTTAATTTTGGTTTATTGGGCGGCTTATAAATTTTGTTGAGCTAAATATAGCGCTCTTGCTTGTTTCTTTAATTCTTAAAATGTGTGTTGGAATTTAAAGTATTAATCACTTTAATTTTTACCTTTAAATGAAATGTTTTTTTAAGCTTTACGTTTTTTCTAATTTAAAATTCTGCTCAGACCCCTACAAACATAAAGGTATAAATGCTATAATTTTTTTGATTATGCTATTTAACGACAAGGTTTTATTTCATTACTTCTTCCTCCCCACAAGCTGCTGTTTAAATAAGATCTGATTCCAGCTTCCAATATATTTCCTTCCGTTTTTATGTTTGCTTTTTCATTTAAGAAAATTATGAGAATCAACAAATCTTTAAATGAAAAAAGAAAATAAATTCAAAATTGTAAGGGAGTTAAAAATAACATGAACTGTTGAAATAACTACACCCGAATCAACAAAACTTTATGCACGAGTTAATTTAAGTACTAAGTACGCAATTCACATGCACTGCATTAAATACTTTGAAGTAAAGGTATATGTAGACGCCGCACATCACACAATAGTAAGCGGTTTTTATTGATGGAATTAAACATCAAAAAAAAATCGAAGCACTTTAACTAATTTGTGTTGTGGCTGTATTTAATTTTTACTTTTAGTGTTTTATCGACTTGGAGTACACGAAGCATTACAAATCTCAGGAGATGTCTGGGACAGGCAAACCAGAAAGTTAGAAAAAAAAAATCCGAAAAATATAAAAGGAAAAATTATGCGAAAAAGCAAACGTAGTAGGAAAATACATACACAAACTTACATACATGTAACTACTTCACCCCATTTTATTTTAGCAACAAGACTTTGATTAGTGTTGGGTTAACCACGTTGCGTAATTTTGAACATATTTAAAGACAAAAAAAACTCATAATTTCATATATTATGTATATTTTGAAATGACACGTGTTCCCTAAACTTTTGGATAAACCATAATTTAGTTGTCGCTTTTCTTATTTGGCATGAGTTACTATTTAACTTGCAATATTGGTGGTAATAAAAAGAAGAAAATCATAAAAAGAAGAAAGCACCTGAAAGTGCATTAAATATTTAGAATTTTACAAAAGCATGACAGATAGATGTCCAGACAAACACACAAAATTTCGAAAAATTCTCTGATAACTTAAAGTTCAAAATAGTTAAAAACCGGTTGCATGCAAAAAGTCCTTTATAGGTTTAGAAACCTTTAATTGTATCAGAGCTTTATAGATCTTTTAATATGACTAGATACTAAAAGATATGCTAAAGGGTGCTAAGGAGGTCGGAGATTAGTCTATAGATCACACTGATACTATTAAATTGAAGAGAAAGGTTAAGAAGACGACTAATACCCTCTCCGCAGATTTTTTAAAAGCACGCAGATATTTCAAGGTATATTTATTACTGCTGTGTATAGCTACATTGAGCGCACCTTAAGCGTCGCAAGAAGGATTGTTCAGTTTATCACCTATAACTGTAGTTGTGGAGGGTAGGTTAGGTTAGATTTCAAAGGTTTTGGGCGAGTGAAACTCTCCACCTCCACTATAAAGCCTCTAAGCCCATTGTTAATGCCTTTAGAAGAGTCGAAAACAGAAAAAGGAAAAACAAGAATTTAATAGGTAGAAATTAGAAAAAGGGGCAGAATGCTGCCAGCAAGAAGTCCAAAGGAGTCTGTTATCGTAGGTGCAGAACCACCTATCTACCCAGCCACCCACCTCTTTTGATGAATGCTATGATGCTTCGAAGCCGACAGCCAGAGACCTCACCAAGTCCACCTTAAAAGCGACTCTGTCTCTATCTCCTCCTCATTCCCGCACAAACTGCAGAAATCCGGACAGTTGCTGTCCCATTTGCTCGTCGTATATCTCGCAACGCAGTGCCTAGTAAGAGTTCTTCTAATGTGCCACAGAACGCCCGGCTCTCCTTGAGGGGCAAGTTAGTTTCCATCCTGTCCAGATTGGGCCACAAAAGTCTGGAGATCCCGCATTCAGCCCTGTTTCTACACGGTGCGGACCACTTTGTCCATAACCCAAGCTGCTATCAGCCCATAATAGAAACCCAATGATGGCTTCACCGGCTCACAGCCAAGTTCAATATCCCGGGTCGATCCCTTTCTTACCAGTTTATTGCGAGTGTCATTAGTGGAAATACCACAATGGCCCGGAACCCAACAGAGCCTAAATCTGCGTGTCGCCATGAAAGCCCTAAGAGTACGTCTACTATCGTCAACAAGTCTAGATCTGACATAGTGTCTTTCTAGAGCCTTGAGCGCGCCCTGAATAACATCGTAGATTGCCATGCCTCTACTTCAATGCTCGTCCTCATTACAATTGCGCGGCCCTCGTCAGCGCCAGAATTTCAGCCTCGAAAACGCTGCACTCGTGCGAGAGTCTGTATGACTTGTATGGTGGAGGATAGTGCAAGGGGATATTCAGGGTGGTTGCAGGAAACCGAATAATTCACTCAGGATTATTGGAAATGAATAACGTGAGAATGTAGAAACACACTGTATAGAAAATGTCTGGTAGGCGAGACTTTGCTCAGATTACAGAACCTCTAACTTCTTTATGGGTGAGAAAACCTTTTTCTTAATCAGTGTAATCTATACAAAACTTCACGCTCCTCAATTAGACAAGGGTGCAAGGAATTTATTGGAAAACTGTATATTTTGAGACTCGAACACGCTTACTATATTCGGAGATACAAATGCTTTTAGGCAAATGAGATGATTGACAAATAGGGGAGAGGTTATTTCCCTATGGAGAGAACAGTTGGGTTTCTGTCTTAAGTTCCTTTCAATTATAGAAGCTTAGGATGTGCCGTTGGCCAGGGCAACGTAAGTCTGGGTGAATGTTTATTTGGTAATCTTATGACTGGTTTATGGTAAAGGGACTGTTGAGCAATTTCTGTTTTAGTGTTTTTACGTTAGTGCTCTACCTAAACCTTCCTAAATCGTTTTAAAAATTTTCTGCTGTTGGAAAAGCGAAATTTCTGGTATTATCCTAAAAAGAGTTATACCCTTGAGCTCACTACATCGAACCAAAAAGATTTAAATTACTAGACTGCCGCCTTTTCTTCGCCAGTAGCACTAAAGAACTAAAGAGGGTTTCTTGGTCGAGAGTCAAATTACAAAACCTAGCCTAACCCATTATGTTCAGAATTAACAAAATGTTTATTCTTGCTTCAGGATTAAGCTTGGAAGTGAACTCAATCTATATTTTTTTAAAAATCAAAAGTCACAAAAATCGTATGTAATATTTCAGGACCGATTAATAAATCTGAACAACTTTTTATAACAAATATTTTTGTATAGAATCTGAATGTGTCCAGACACTCAAGGAAGGTAAAAAACCGTGGAAAGCTATCATTTTTAAATAGTCTTTAAGCAGCTGCGTGTCAAGTTTAGATTTTTTTGACTTGAAAGTAGCGGTTTGATTTTCTTTTAAAAGAGAAGTAAAGTTCCATACTTACCTTGGCGAGATTGGTAGCGGTTTTCATTTTATGAGGGTTTTTAAAAGGCTGATACAATTTTTCTTTTAATGCCAAAATATATTCAGAAATTTTTTTCTTAAGACTTCACTTTGTAATTTTTTTACATTAAAGAAAGCTTTTTTCTTGGACTTTTTTATTTTTAAATATGGCTTTAAATTTATTTTTTCAGGGACCGTAATTTTTAACTCAGAAAATAAAAATTTAAAGTAATTTTAATTTTTATATTGGGATTGTAAGTTGTTTTTATTTCTGATTTAAAAAGTCAGAAAATAATTATTTCTGCTCAAAAAATAAAAATCAAAATATTATTATTATTTCTTGCGAAAAAAAGACCTTAAAGGGCAGTTGATTTTTCCAAAGATTTAGATCAATATCATTAAAATAGTATACTTTACTTGATTCCCCGATGTTTTCTTGTACATGCCTTTTTCTTCGAAATTTCAATTTTAATTTTTATTTTCGGTCCCAGATTTTCCTCTCTTTTTGAAATAAAAAAAATTAAAATAGAAAAAGTTTAGGAAAAAAATATTTTATTTGTATAAATATATTTTTAAGCGATACTTTTCTTAAGGCTTGACTGTTATTCCAAAATTTTTGAGGCCCATAAAAAAATGGTCCCAATATCGCCAATATGCGTATAGGATAGTTGAATCCAACCTATAATATCCCATCTGCCTTTTCCCTGTTGCGCAGCATTATTTTAAAGCTGCATTAATTTTATTTGACTTTCATAGAATAACTGCCATCCTTAAGTTGATATGTGTGCGTTGTAAAATTTTCTTCAAAAATTGCTTTAAAAATAGCTCTTAAACAATTTAAAAATATCAAATAATTTTTCTAACTATCGAAGACACCATGCAGTTGCGATTTTAATTTAACTCAACGTTTTCAACTACTAAGATGTAAGAAGCTCTATTTTATTTATAAATCATTTAGTTATAAGTCATTTATAAGTAAAAAATATTTCTTTTTTTTCCTTACTCGTATTTACCATTTAAAAATAGCAAGTAATAGAATACTTCCTTGCTTAAGAATGCAATATAAGCATGACAAAATGCTTGGTTACTGAATAATTGTCAGACACTTGAATGGATGTATTTATGGCTGCTAGTTTACAATTGCAGAATTCATTAATTGGGAAAATAGTTAAAAAAGCACCAATTTTCTGTCATTTAAACGTTAATTGGTAAGAGATCACTAAGCGTGTTATTTTGGAAACTTATAAGTTTTTATTTTATTTGCTAAGTAAAGAGACGATTTAAAGTCAAAGTAGTTTGCGGTAATTTGCACGTTTGTTATTCCAATACCCATTTTTATTTATTAACACAGATTTATTCAAAATAATTTTCTAAATAAACTAGGCTATGCCGATCTATCCATCTAGCTGGTCAATGATTTTTGGTTGATTTTTTGCGCCACTTATGCACCTATACCAAGGCGATTCCCCTATAGGCGCTAGTTGTTAATATAGTAAGTAAGAGCTACGTAGGTGAATTTTCGTTTATAAAGGTAAAACGGATCAAATTGGGAAAAAAATGTTTTTTTCTTAAATAAAAAATCGATGAATTTACGTCTAATATAAAACGAAAATTATCGAAATATAAATAAATTGTTTCATAATTTTGTGATTTATTTCTCAAGGGCTTAAAATGATCACATACTGAATAATTGGTTCGCCCTTTTTTATATTCTAGTGAAAATGTCACAACCGTCACATTTTTGAAAAAAAATTATTTTTGGGTAGAAATAATGAATAATATACGATTGAAAATTCTTTAAAATACAGTAAAAATAACAAATGTTAAATCCGTTCTCAAGAATATTTTACACAACTCGATCTTAAAGTCAAAATTCTCTTAATTTCAAACAAAAGTTTTTAAGTTATAAATATTATACATGAATAAAATAAAATATAAACACCTTCTTTAATAAACCTTCTTTAGTCAAAAAAATATGTTTTCATTTTTAAATTAATCCCGTTCACGGCTTAAATCAATCTTTTTTTGGCTTACATCAAGTACGGTTCCGAACTTAAATCAATTCTTTTTTTGCTTAAATGTGGCTTAAAGTAAGCAAATCATACTTAAAAAATCGTACTTGGGCTAAGAAAATCCGTATTCACGGTACCTTCGACACCGCTACAGCTTGATTTAAGTAAAGATTACTTGGTTTATTTTTATCCATATTAACATAAAAAATGTTTCAGAATTTTTGCTTCACCTTTTTTTAATTAAAAAAAGCTACTGAATTAAGGTTTGAAAATTCGTATATTTATTAATAAGTTTACAGATCACAACAAAATAAATAAAAAAAATTTTGACAGTTGTCAGCCTAATTAAGGAAGACGTCAATAACCTAAAATTTATAATCTAAAATATTTATAGAGTTCTGATATAAATTTTTTCTACTATATGCTTTGTGAAAATTAAGAAAACTAATTTAAAAAAAAAACTAAAGACGTAAATTGCAGACATCCTGTGGCGTTTTAAAATTATGAATTTAAATTGTCTAGAGAGTTGTTTTAGTACCCGTTTTTTAAGAAACAAAAATTAGCCTAAAGGGTGGTTTTTTGGTATGGAAATCTTAACAGATGTGTAAATTTTTGTTACCAAAATTATTTACATTTTTTGTTTTTTAATTATATTTGATTCTGTCCTTGAGGCAGTTTTTGTTATCTTTAAAATTCTAAAATATACACAGAAAGTTTCGACAATTATTTTGTCAAATTTTAAAATCTTCAAACAACTTCAATTAAATCTGTAAGATTTAAAGTTATTTACAATTTGTATATGACTGATAAAATATATTACAAAACGGCTGCAAAATTATTGTTTGGAAAAACAATATTATATATGTGAAATAATACACTTTTGATACAAGCACTAAAATTTGAGAGAATAAGGTTTGCAGAAGGTACTAGAGTGAATGTCAGAGATTTTGGCCACGCTTATTTCTGATAAGTTAATATTTGATTGACACAGGTAGGTAGGCGGTAAACAGGTAGGCAGGTAGGTAGGTGACCTTGAGCTACGCAGGGCATACACGCCAGGGGTCGGTGTACAGTAAGGAAAGTAAAACAAGTAAAACATTTGTATGAGGCTCTGTTGATCAAAAATTACCAAGAATTCGGGTTCTTCCTCTATTATGCAACAAAATTCTTAGAAATTAAAATTGGAAAAAATTATAGTTTAGTAAAATTTTGTAGACATTATTTATACAGGGTGCAGATTTATATATTCAAACTTAAAAAGAAAACGTACCAATTGATACAAAGTTTCATTAATAGCATTGAGCAATAGAATGGAAATGCGGATTTAATCTTCTAAAGAGTATATAATCCAGATGTCTTTTGTCGTGTTAAATACACTGTTTAAAACGTAGCCTTGTGTTATGCGCCACACGTTGAAGTAAACTTTGTTCAATTGAGCTGATTTCTCGACGAATATTTTTCTTTAAGGCCACAAGAGATTGGAAATTTTCATTATAAACCCGCTCTTTAAAATAGGCCTATAGTAAAAATCCATGAAAATTAGTGGCAGACGGCCTTGGTGACCATTCATTTTCACCATTGACATTCGTAGCCTGGACTCAAGATTTTTCGAGGGAAAATGGCTAAAATACTTTATGCGTGGACAAGGTACACCAAACAGTTACCCTGGAGCAATGCAATAGTTCTTGATGTTTCAATTGAGAGTTGCAGACTTTTGGAGACTAGTAATGGCAGGTTTGCTTATTACGTGGCCGTTTAAATGAAAATAAGCCTCGTCGCTCAAAAAAATGGGGTTTTCTGTGGGAAAACGCTCCAACATCGTTTCGGAAAATATTTTGCAATAATTAAAGTCACTTTCTTTTCCTTCTTGAGCAATTTTAATTTTAAAAGGATGGAACTTTAGATTCTATTTTAAAATTTTATGGATAATCGCTCTTGGAAATTGCAGTGAGGCTGCTTTTTTTCGTACTGAAAGTGGCGGATTTTCACGTAAACTGTTTTCAACCAGTTCAATGTTTTCGGTAGGCCTTGTAGATCGACAAGGCCCTGTCAGTTGGACATTCGTTGCCGAAGCAATTGCGCGGAAGCTCTGCACCCACGAACGAATTAAATTTACACTGGTTCTATCACGTATTCGCCAACAACAGTACCCTTTCTCCTCACCTTTTTGTTACTTTTTAAAATAATTGTATCTAAAAATATAAATTATAAAATAGAAGAAAAAAATAATTAATTTCCTTTTTAAATTTAGCCACCTATTTTAGTTGATAAAATAAGCAAAACCTTAAATTTTATGACTTAAATTTGTTAGACGTGAATTTTAATGCCTTCAAAAATATATGTAAATATAATTCTTCTTTCTAAAGACTCTTGCAGGACTTTCTTTGAAAATCTTATTATTTCTTTTACAAACAAAATTCTATTATTATTCCAATAGAACGTTTTGATTTAATTTAATGCTTTGTTAAGTTTTCTTGGAAAAATAAACATTATCTGTTTTGGTCTTTGATTTAACAAAAAAAAAAAATATATATAATTTTTTCTTATTTATTAAATAATAAAATTAAAATTATTTTGATTTGCTTGCCAACTGTGTAGAGAAGAAACAAAAAGTTATATTAATTAAATAAAACATTTTTTTTCTTTCACTTACCTTTTATTTATTCTTACCAGATGCACATAAGTTTAAAGTATTTGAAATAAATTATCAGATAGAAAAGAAAACAAAATTTGCATAAGCCAGATGGTAGACATGGACTCTAATACTGTGGTACCCTTTTTAATTACCATTTTTAAATATTTTCTAAAAGTTTGCCAGGTTGTTAAATTTTTGGTTGGCGATTTTATTTTAGCGAAATCTTAAGGTGTCCTCTTAAAAAGTGTCACTTGAATAAAGCCCAACGTTATGTGAGGGGCTTTACCATTATTTGTATATGTGTATGTATGTATGTGTGGCAGAAAGCATATTCCAGCCAAACATCCATATTAAGCTTCAACAAAAAATTAATTTAGCTTTTAAAGAAGACAACCATAATCAGAGTTGGGCAAAATACATGCTTTGCTGTATTTGAAATACAAAATACAAAATACTTCTTCCCCTTGTATTTCAAATACAAAATACCAAATACTTTCAAGTCGAGTATTTCAAATACAAAATACAAAATACAAAATACAGTATTTTAGTATCTTTTATTTGAAATACAAAATACAAAATACATTTATAACCATTAATAATGAACACAAGATTTTTAAAAGTTTAATCAGATAAGCAGCCTCTTGTTGAAGAATATATAAATCCTGCTAAAAAAACAATCTTTCTACAGGTCCTGATGAAAACAGACTGGTGTTAAATTTTATGAAAACAGTTCTCTGCAAGGCACATTCAACAAGGTTAACCCAAGACGATTTCAAAAAATTCGCCCTCTGCATTCTCTTTTTGTGTTTGAACGGTAGAATGTCAGAAAAATAAAATTCCATATACAATTTTTATTTCGTATAAATGTCAAATTGATTTTAATCAGCTGGGTCCTTAATATTACCTGGTTAAATGTGTCTTGGTTCTCTGTATGTGCCTTGTATGTAAAAAACAAACTAAATTAAAAGTGAAGTAATATCAAGGTGAATTCAAAAATTAGCCCTCTGCATTTCTTTTGTATACCCTTCACATAGTGATAAGGGTATATATCAGTTTGTCATTTCGTTTGAAATTTCTTTATTTTCCATTTGCGACCCCATAAAGTATTAATATTTTGGATGCTTATAGATAGGGAAGTTGATATAGCCATGTCTATCTGTCAGTCTGTTGAAATCAAGTTTCCGGAGTCAAATAAAGTGATACGGACTAGTTATTGGTGTTAAACTATTGGAAATATCCTGGACACAATCGCTATTTAAAATAAGCAAAATCGGTTGCATACATCCCTATATATCTCAGTGAATATAGTCATCCTTGCCACAAAACTTGGCACGGATACTCTGAAAATAGGGACCACAAAAGAAAAAAAAATTTCAGATAGGATCAAGGGAAGTGCTTTTTCTCTGCAATTGCACAAATTTTGTGAAATATTTTATGCGCTAAATCTTAAAAATTATAACAGCTATTGACCTACACTTTGGAGAAAAAATTTTTTGAGTGGGGGCAGGAGAAAGTGTACCTCCCATACAAATTAACAATTTTTATGAAATTTTCGATACGATATATCTCGGAAACTATAACAAATACAAGTATTTGAAATACTGCCCAATCCTGACCACAATCAATATAAAATGCTTTTCACTTTCCTTATTTTAATGCAACTTTTATTTATGCTTCATACAATTAAAATTTGTTTTTATTTTTGGTACCAAACCAAATACATACATATATAGTCGTAAGCGAAAATCTATATTAATATAAAGAATAGTGATACTGACTGACTGACCGAATTAATTTTTCATCATTATACAGCCCAAGCGCGTAAAACCAAAGACTTAAAATTTTAACTGCCCTCTATAGATCCGCTATGATAAGATTTCGGAAACTCATCGCCTAAGGGGGTCATAACGAGTCAAATAAGAAAAATAGTTTTGCCAATATCTTATAACTATATACGATAAAAGCAATTTAAAAACCGTCGTATTAAAAAAAACAGAAATAAATCCTTTTTCAATATTTTTAACTTTATAGTGTAAAAAAGTTTAAAACCTAAATTCTGGTACTTATTAGTTCCTTTACCTAAACTGTAAAGCAATGAAGATAAAAATATTTAAATCACTAAAGATCAAAACAAAGTTCAAATTGCGTTTGACAGTTTTTGATCAAATATGAATATATTTGTTAGATTTTTTTAATTTTTGGTCCTAAGGTATAGAAAATCGGAAAGAATTTTATTTTGGTATCTTTTGTAATTTCTAAACCAATAATGATGGAAACATAACTAAAATTGCCTTGTACCCGTCGCGAAAATATTGGAATTTTGGGCTTTTACGGAAAGAAAAAAGGGGGAAAATGTATATTAGAATTTGTTGGGTACTTTTCTTAACTTCTAAGCCAATAACAATAAAAACATAACGCAACTTGCATTCTGCAGGCCTCACAAAATATATGAGTATTTTTTTATCCTAAATCATAACTGCCATTCTAAGAGTACTGATGATGAAACTCCGTAGCTAGTTTCGAAAATGCTTTTAATTGTATTTGTAAAAAAGATTGCTTTTTTAAATAAAGTTCATTTCCACATTGAGAGAAATATCTTTTAAGTTAGAAGGAATCAAAAATATGAACTAAAATCAAAATGTTAAAAAAGGATATTTTTCAAATTAAAAAAAATAAATTCTTTACCACTTATGGTTCAAAGAAGGGGAAAATTTTATATATTAATACTTTTTTGCGATTATCAGTATGTAAGTTAAAAAAAAGAGCTATTTAACACCATGACTAAAGGTTGGAAGTCAAGCCACTGTCAAAAACTACTTTAGGGTTTAGAAATATACAATACTGGTCTACTGATCCCGATTGAGGTCAAAAGTCAACAAAGTGGACAAAAATCAAAAAAAACAAAGGACAATATTTGAAATTTGTTTTCTTTTTTACATGTTTGCTAGTTTTGTTTTAATTTTGTGAGCAAGAGATACACTCTGCAAGAACTCGAGATAGTCGTGTCTATTTTTTTGCGTAACAATTCGTCTGTGTTCCATCGCTGATTCCCCGGTCGTCCGGCACCGACTGCGCAAACGCTGCGCTGTTTGGCCACCAACCCTGGAGAATATGGAACCACACAAGACGCCGCCAAAAATGGCCGGCCCCAAAGCACCCGTTCTGCCGGGAATATCACCCCTGTTGGAGAGGATGTCGAGCTGTCCCCAAAAACATCGACAAGACGCAGTGCCTCGCAATTAGCCATCAGTCGGTCTTTCCTAAGCAAATTTTGGTCGAAGACTTGCGTATTTTCCCGTACAAGGTCCAGTCCGTGCATCAGCTGCTGCCTGTCGACCGCAAAACGCATCGCAAACAACACCGGATCACTTGCTTTGTATTACCTTGTAAAAAGCTTCAAAAATTATTTTACTCTTTTAGTATTAAAAGCTTTATTAACTCGAGCCTAAACCATTTTTTTTTTTTGTATTTCACAACTTTCTTTTTTTCGGTTCAAGTTAAGAAATTTCAGTAATTTCTTTTTCAATTTCAAACTGATTTTATTTAAGGTATAAATAATAGGTTATGAAACACAATAAGGAAATTCTGAAATAACAATAGGAAATTCTAAAACACGAATAGAAAACTCACAAATACAATTGGAACACTCTGGAAAATAATAAGAATTTTTAAAGTTAAAAATAGTTAAATTAAATTAAAAAGTTGAGGTATCAGATGAGAAATTTTTTAAGATAAAAACGATTGTGCTGGAATTGAATTAAAAATTTTCGAAACACAAAAAGAAAATTCTACAAAAAAATTAAAAAATGGTATAGTTTAAGACAAGGAGCTACACATAGTAAATGGAGATTCTTATGACTAAGTTTACTTTGATATTGTATAAAAGGCTGTGCTTACGTTTATTTATTAATTTTATTTTTTCGCAATTTGTAGACTCTTCACATAATTCAAACTTTAAATTTTTAAAATTTTTAAATATATTTTAAATCGCTCCTAGAAAGGTCAAGTGTAATACAGACCCCAATTAACTTTTCCTCCCAAACATTTTTGTGGAACAAACTTACCCCCTGTTTACAGCCAATAACAACGTTGATATACAAAATTTGAAAAAATTAGGGTAAAAAATCCTACAAATTCCCCAGAGTCACCCTTAGAGGAATAAAATGTTTCACAGACTCCCATTAGTTTCATCTTCCAAACATATTTCTAGAATATACTTACCCCCTATCCCCATTGCCCTAGCTTGGGAAATTGTACAAAATCCCCCACTACAGCTTCCAGGATGCCCGTGGACAGGTCAAATGTAGCACTGACCCATGAAAACCATTTTTGCTTGCAACATTTTTCTAGAGCAAATGTGAAGGGAATATACGATTTGACAAAGCCAAATATAGCGCTCTTACTTTTTTTAAAATTAATTTTTTTTCAACTAAAGGGTGATTTTTTAACATTTATAGATTTTGTTGAGTTTTATCTTAAAACATAAGGAGGGTGAGTATTTGTGAAGTTCTTCTATTGTAATATCTAATTTATAGTAAATGTCAAATTTGACTTGTTTTATTCTATAATATTAATTAAATTGAATTTGAACATGCTTCTATTTGGTAATGGAAAAAAACACAGAAAACTTTCATACGACATACAACCCCTTGCCTGAATGGGATATGGGGAATTTAATATACGTACGTATATGAACAGGTGTGTTATTTTAGAGATTGAGCTCTTTAAACTAAGATAAAAAAACGGGAAAAGAAATTTCCATTTAGGTTGCTTTTTAGCATTAATGCATTGTGTATTCGGAATCAAGAGATTGATCCTTTCTGGTTTATTGCAATGCTCGGACAAAAACCGATGTTCGCTAAATGATTTTCTTAGAAAATTGGTTGTCTCACTTCTAAAACGACATATTTGCAAACCCAAATTTATATTACAATTGCCATATTTAATTTATATTATATATTTTTTATTTATTTGTTTTTTATTTATTTGTATTAGTTTTTAAATTAAATAGTGCTAACAATAAATTTTAAAAATATATAAAACATTTTTGTTACAAAGAATTATTTAAAATATTATTCACAGGGACCGTAATGATTATGCAAAAAAAAATTAAACCTTAAAAAAATAATAATTATTTTTTTGAATTTTAACTTTTTCTCAAAAATAATAATTAGTTTTCGATATTTACTTTTTGTCAAAAAATAATTATTAATTATTATTATTTTTTTAATTGTGTTTTTTTGGCAGAAATAATTGTTATATAAAATTTTTTATTAAAATAAATTATAATAACAATAACTGTGATAATCTTGATTTTTATATAATTCAAAATTTAACAAGTATTGCTACAAAAAAGGAAAACAAAAATCCATTTATCCTAAACATATCCCTAAAATGTATATCCTAAATGTACATATCCCTAAAATATACTTATCTCCATCATCAAAGGGGGTTCCCAAACAAAATTTGTAAAAATTATGTAACAGCGCCCATAACTCCCCCTAGCCGACCTTAGAGAAATAAAGTGTTCGACCGATCCCCATTAGAGCCATACTTACCCTCTATCACTATCGCTTTAGCGGGCTCCCACACAAAATTTGAGAAATTGTAATTAGCCCCCCCCCCCCCTACAGCTTCCAGGGTGCCCGTGGATAGGCCAAATGTAGGACTGACCCCAACTCATGTTTCCTTTCGTACATTTTCCTATAACATACTTACCCTCTATCACCACCCCCTAAGGGGGTTGCCATACAAAATATAGAAAAATTATGGCAAAACCTCTTACAAACTTCCCTAGTCACCCTAAGAATTTATAAATATGTAACCGATCCCTATTTAAAAATTTTAAATATTTAATAAATAGCAAAAAGGATTAAAGTAAAAAAAGTTTGGGATTTGAAAGGATAAGGGGTATCTAAGATTTGGCACAGCCGAATATATTACTTTTACTTGTTTTCCAATGGGTTAAGGATAAATATATTTTTAAAAGCATTAGAAAATTAAAAATAAATTAACTGGATGTATGCTGCCATTTTTCTGATTATTAAATAAGCATATCTCTATGCCACCAAGAGTTATCTGTAATGTTTGGATAATCGGTATTTTTTAAATCGTTAAAAGAAAGAATTTCACTTGCCCACAATACGCTTAAAACAGTGAGTTTTTGGTTCTAATGATGCTTCGACAATGGCCTAGTTACTTAATCAGAAGTGTGTTTTGTCACTAAACAAATTTTAAAAATGAAATTGTGGGTCAATATCAATGTTTCGCTTGGCCCATTTACCCAACGTACAAGGCGAAAAGGCGTAGGGAAAAGGTATCTAGTAATTTTTTTAAAGTACTTTAGAAACAAATTTTCGTAACTTCTACAATATAACCCATTGTAGAAAAATTAAATAAAATATGAAAGACATGAGCAATATATTTTATTACACATCAATTTATTATCAACCACTTTAATATCAATATTCCAAAAAAAAAATATCCTTTATCGGCTTATTATGTCGTCAAATACACACTTAATCCCATTAGAAAAAAGATGCCTTAGTTTTTTTGATATCCTTTTTTTCCTTCGTTTGTTCGTCCTACAAAGTAGTGACAATAACAGCAGAAAAAAAACATTCTGTAAATTGCTTGTACACATGAAATACTTACGATTATACTTATGTATGTATTAATATGTTTGTGCGGCAACTACCCCTTTTGATGATAAATACATAAGTATAATATGAAAATATGCCATCAAATACTTATAAGTAACATTTAATAACTACATACAATGTTCTTGCTCTCCAAAACAAATGTTAAAAAAATATAGAGTGGCAGCAAGTTACCCTTAAATAAAATCATATTCTTTCAATGAGTTATAAATTGTGATAGAAATTATGTTTAGATGTGACTTATTTTTTTATGTATCACGAAATAAATGCAATTTTTATAGACCGTCAAAATGATAAATTCCTTTAAAACAGTCAACATTTATTAAAAAAATCTTAAAAAAAACAAGGAAGGAATTTAGTTTCAAAAAAAAGTTGACAACAACGCATGTTTACATTTCGCTTATTTACAATAATAATGTCATTACTTAAAAACATACTTTTGAGTATAAAAGCATTAAGATTTTTAATATGTTATAAGTTTTTTTAAAATATCTATATGCTTGAGAAAATACAGCTTATGGAATATTTTTATTTATTTAAAATAAATTATAAAATGAGCATAAGACCGAAATGAGTTCATTTCAATGGCTTTGATAATTAGCGTGCGGCTAGACTTCGTTCCACTGCAGACTAAGAATATTAATGTGGTTTTGATTTGTCATTTCTAGGTATGTAATTGACGCTTTATGTGGCGATTTCCCTGCAGATTCCAGTTTCTTGTAGGATTGGGAGAGTGTGTCCAAGCCGACCTCACTTACGGCTCTTTATCGGCGTTTCGGTTAATTGATTGACCAAAGTTAATAGGTAGATATTATTGAGAGCCAGTTGGCACACATTTAATGGGACCGTAAGTTGCGCGGTGGCATATTTCACGTTTAGCAATGGTACAGCAACGTGGATTTTAAAAACTAAAATTATTGGTACGCCGCATTATGCCAGATAATTTCCAAGCTGGGTGAAGCTAAGCAAATGCTTTACACGCCTTGACTGATGAACTCCTGGTCTTTCAAGTAAACTGGCCATGTGGCATATCGTTAGAAATTTTCGCGCGGTGTTAAGTGTTAAGTAGGTTTATCTTCAGGCTAAAAAGCCTGGCGGTTTTACTAGCCTTTACATTGACTGCATGTCGGAAAAAGAATGTCTTAGCAAGGATATATCATCCACATTATCTGAAACCTCTTATCTGTCTTGTAACCCCCATGTTAGCTCCCAATGTTTCTGGTGGAATTTGCCTATTTAGAAAGAACAATTTTGTTTTCGCTAGATCGAGAAAACTCACTTGATACCTTGCTAGAGAAGACCATTTGATGTTGTATTTTCTCAGACTTTCACCATATGGTTTCACATATTCCGAGTTAAGTAACATTAAAATCTCAAACTCTTTGCACAGATGTGCAAACCGTAATGACTCCGCTCCATATTCCGATTTTTGTTCTTATTTTCATGCCAAAATTCGTTTTTTTTTATTACTGGATACATTATTTTTCTTTCGCGATTAGTTTTGGTACGAAATTTGTTTTTAGAACTGAAGATTGTAAGGATAAATCGTCTCAACTGTAAATCGTATATTAGTATCGATATCGAAAGTTATCATGTAGCATAAAAACGCCTTATATCAATAACTTTGAAAATTATTAGGTTTGAAATTCACCAATTTTGAGTTAAGACACTATTAGTGTGTATTCACAGTATTTGTTAATATTTATTTGTCTATTTATAATAAATAAAATTTTTAATAATAAAATTTTTAAAGATATAACGTATTCGAGTGCTTATAGGAAAACGTGTAAAACTTATTACAAAGTTCTTTAATTGTGGAGAAACTTCGATTTTTGGGCATTTTACATTGTTTTGATTAATAATTCTTAAACCATAACTACATAATGCGACAAGAAAAATTACTTTTAATATCCACTATAAGTTTCAATTGACTATGGTCCCCTTAAGCCAGGCCCCGATCATATTGTGCCCGTGTTACTTAAACCCGATCCACTTACAAGCGCATAAATTATAATGCATTTAATTCAAAACTTTTAGAAATCTTTAATTCTGTCAGAATATATAAAAAAGGGGTTTATAAAATCACCTGAAATGGGCGATCTAACGGAGCGTGCAAATTGGCGGGGCATTAATTTGTCTTATAACATTATAGTATACGTTATATCAAAAAGGATTGTCAATGCAATAACCCCTGCCCTCCGGAAAGAACAGGCTAGGTTCAGGCCGCGCCAAATGCCAAATTCCAAATTCTGCCCGAGAAACGCTTAGGCGAGCAAGTAAATATAAAAGCAGGTGATCGAAAGGATTAAGTAATGTCTTCGTTACTCTTCTCTATTGTTTTGATTGTTTTCTTGTCTACTAGAATGGGCGTAGGCGGAAATATTTTGAGTATGCAAGGACGACTTAGACTTGGCCTATGTAGATGGCATCTGTATATTCGTACACAATTAGAGCGACATGTGCGACAATCCTAATATTTTGGCAGAATTCACTGCACGGGTTCGACTTAAGATAAATATTAGCAAAACCAATACCATGAGCATTAATGCAAACAGTCAGAAAGTTTTTACTTTTAATGGTGGTTCCAGTGCGGCTATAGAAAATCGCATCAATAAGGTTCAGCAGGTTTTTGGGTACCTAAGTACAATATGCAGGTCATCAGTTACACCATGTCGCACCAAAAGCCGGACATTTAATTTTAAATTAAAACCTGGCATTAATATGAAGAAAGTACTCATAAGCCAATGCTTACGAAAAGTCGTTATTAATCTTCTGGCCAAGTGATAACTCCAACAAGATCGTATGACCTATGACACATCGGACGTACATATCAAATGAATTCAAGAAACGCTAATGGAATTCAAAAACCCAAAGACGATAAAATCAGAACAGCGATTGAATGAAACCCTGCATAAAGCTTAAGAAAGGGGAGCCCGGCACACACGTAGAGATGGCAAATCGAAAACAAGAGGGTGAGCATTGGAAAAAGCTGGGGAGAGTTAAAAAATAACTGGCTAACAAACGGCAAAAATGGAATTAAGCTGTTGCGACCGTATGCAAAGAAGAGAGTTAAAGGAACAGATAAATAAAACAAAATCTGTCGATAATTTAATTAATTGAATTAAAAATTTTTAAAGAGGCTACCTCATCGGGTATATCAAAACTTGAGAAGCAGTTATCCGATTTTGCCATAGGAAACCTTTTAAAAAACTTGTTATATATATATCTTTTATAATTTCCAATGGTTTCAAAATTGTTAGGCAAAAATTAGAGAACTTACATATAATTATTTGAAAGTATATTTTTTATATTTTATAATTTTTTTCGTTTTTTGTACCCCCTTTTTCTGGTTACACTGTTTTTCTGGCCAATCTTTCAGAATTTTTATTTTGATGATGAAAAAAGTGCTCTTGATTGTCGCATATTTTAATATTCACTAAATATGAGTTGGTAAAGGTGTGAAAGCAAAGCCGGTTTTTAAACGTTGTCATCTTTTGGTTAAATGTTCAACTTCCGTTTTCTTTTGGCGCGTGTATGTCATTTGCTATGTTGCTGTTACTGCTTGTTAGTAATTTTTTTCTTTTGACTTAACATATTCATATTTAGATTTGGCTTTAAGTAAAGGAACATTTTCTATATGTTCCATAAAAATGATTTGCCTCAATGACAAATACACTTAAGTATGCTAGTCCCCTCGTGCATAAACTCTCATACATACGCTAATACACTCGTGTACACATACTAATGTAAATAAGTGATGTGTGTTCATGCATGCGTTAAACAAAATGTCTGGCTGTATTTCAAATTTCTATAAAAATCTAAAAAAAGGGTTTTTGTTCATATACAAACATAAGTGTTATATTATTTTTGTTATATTTTTTTTATTTGTTATGAATAGGCATTTGATATGAGTTTACCATAAAATTATTTTTGCATTAGTTTTTCAATTTTCTGTCTTCTATTTGTTTTCTACAAAAACAATATCAAAGGTTAGTATACTATACTTAAATTTAGGTACATACATACATACTTATATGTATGTGTGTTTGAATAAATGGATGTCGTTGTTGTCTGAAGAAAGGGTTATTGCTTTTGTCTTTTGGCAAAAGCGATTTGGTATTTGTTTGTGTTAACAGGTTTTCTTTGTTTGGTTTACTTTTTTTTTATTTCCTTTAAGGAATTCCTTAATCGGATACAGAATTGTTGCATAACTTAAGGAGTTTTCGGATTAACTATTCAAAGTAGAAACTGCTTCTTTCAAATTCGATTCCAAAGGCACAAAAGACTTGAAACAATAATTTGCAAAAAGTTTTTTTATTAGAGCAAGAAAAATTGATTTTCAAAAAAGCCCAAGAGATATACATAAATGTATATGTGGACATTTCCAAAGAAAAATCCACCTTTCGGAATGTTACGTCAAAAGATTTACTCAATGTATCCTTAAATTGCGACAAGTAGACTTTTATTTAGGATTTAAATATGTAAGTGACCACTATCTTAAGGTTAAATATATATAATTCTATGTAACATTCTTAAGACAAAGAATGCGAAAAACTCATTGTCAAATTAAGTACTTCTTTTTTACATGTTAAATATTTGCCCGAGAAAAATGTTACCACTATCTTAAGCAAAAAATTGTTTAATGCGTTTTGACCTAAAAAAGTTTATCTCTAACCATTTTTAAAAATTTTACTTTTTCCGTGGAAATAATTGGAATGCTATAAATAAATATAGATATCAAAAAATTACCGCTTGCTTTTATACAAAGTTAAATATAATAATTATTTTAAAATCCTATTTGCAATTTAAATGCAGGAAAATTATTTGTATTCACATAAATTCTCTTAACAAATTTTTAGTTCTTGGTTTAGAATGAATGATTAACCTTAAACTCATTTAAAAAACCTAAAAACAAAGGTCGAAAATTTGTTTTTAGGGAAGCCCTGGCGACAAATACGAATACCTTTGAGCACACCATTACAACGCAACTGGTCAAGAACCAGAGGGGCATCAATTTTGCCAGCGGGTTTCTCATGATTCGGTATGATACAACGCACAAAGTTTGGATTGGTGTTGCGCATGCCAACAATTTCGGCATCTTTCCAAATGTTGACCACAAATGGATCTTGCGAGTTTTGTAGCAGAGAAACAATGTTTTCATTTAGCGGATCCATATTCTTCATCAACCACTTGGCAGCAGAATAATCCACTTTGCCGGCGTAGTGTACAATAGCAAAGTCGGCTACACCACGGAAATCGGTTTTCATAAAGTTTGTCTATATGAATTTCAATGTTTTTTACACCAAATCATCAGTAGACTTCAACCAAATCCTTTGAATATTTGATGTCTTTATTTATTAACTTCAATAAACTTATTGAGAATTACTTTTAACAAACAAAAACATTCCAGAGTTCCCACAAAAATCAAACAAATAATTTTTCGCTATAAGTTGTGCTTTTTTGGGGTTTCGAAGGAACTCTTAATGTTTTGTAATTTGTAACGTAAGCCAAGGGAGATTTAAAAGAAATGGAAGACTTAAAGCCTCGGTAAAACTAAAAATGGTTTCCTATAAAATGGTTTTCTATATCCCAATTATATTTTTTCAATATTTTTTTTTACTTAATCTTCGGCTATGGTGAACTAACAATAAAATTTAAAATTTAGCCATCCAGTGCCAGCATAAACTTAGTTTTCAAAATAAAGGTTTTATCTAAATGTGACAGTATCCTTCATCTTCAAACGACTGTGTCGTGCATGCTGTAAGATGTTTCGAGCGAGCAGTTTTGGGTGTGTTTTTAACTTATTTAAATACTTGTTCACATAGTCGAGGACTTCCCATTTAATTAGTGGAACTTGTAAATTCTTGTGGATGTTGCTGTTTTTACCATACCAAGGAGCATCAGTTATCATTACTTTTTTATTTTGACAGCGTTGAATTTTTTATATATTGGAGGCGGAACTAGTGTCCCATAACTGTATCCCGTAGCGCAAAGTTGGTTTTAAAACTGAGTTGTAGAGTAGAAGTTTACAATCCAGTGAATTTGGGCTGATTTAAGTTTCATTTGTGTCAACTTCGCATGTATATGCAACTTTTACGTGAGGCAGCAATCCAGGTGAATGCCAAAATATTTCGTCTTAATTCGTTGAGGCATCGCATGGTTGTTAATACGAATTGGATGGAAACGTTTTCATGCGTAAAGTAAAGGTAACGTGGGTGCATTTTTGTGAACTTATTTTAATACCCCATAGCCTTGCCCATTTCTCTGCTTATGTTACGTGATGTTGCATTTATTTCAAAGCCTCTTTAGGGTTTTTATAAATACTAAGAAAAGCAGTATCATCAGCAAATGTCGGCGTGTGTGTAAAATTGTACAGTACAGAATTAAATTTAGGTACACCAGCCCCTATTGGATGGGAACAACTTATTTGGTTTCCTTCTTTGATAATAAATTGTCAACCAGTTATGTACTTTTCTAAAAGGTTTAAAATATTAGCTGAAAGGTTTGTCGAAAGATTGAGAGAAATTGATAAAAAGCGCGGTCCAGTACTTCTTTTCCTCAAAGGCTTTTCGTATAACTTGCACCAGTCTGTGAGTTTGTTCGATTGCACTTTATTGACTTCTTAAGAAAAATTGGTGATTTGGAATGCATTTGTTTTCATTCAGGATCAGACGCAGCTTGTTTTTAAGCAGTCTTTTGAACATTTTTGGCATAATTTGCAACAGAATTATAGGCCTAAAAGACTTTACTCTTGAAGGATCTTTACTAAAATTGTGAATCATCTTTACTAAGGCAACCTTGCATATTGGCGGGAAATATTCAAGCTGAATCATCGCAATAAAAATAAAAATTATTATTCTTTCAGCTGTAACAGGTAGCTCTAAAAGCATTTTGTTGCTCATTTTATTAACGCCAGGAGTTTTTTTATCATTAAGGTAAGCGATAGCCTCTACAACATCTGAAAATCAGAAACGTATTTCTATAGGACGTATAGCAAGAACAAGCAGTTATTCCCTCACGTCACTGCATTTTGCTGGTTTTGAAAAGAGCTTGCCTCATGGATATTTCTGATTGTTTTACATCAAAAGTTTTCTGTGCGACTTTATTCGAGTCCGGAAACTTGATTTCAATAGACACACAGACGGAAAAATGAGCAAACGGACATGGATATATCGATTTCCCTACCTTTAAGGATCCAGAATATACATATGTACTTTTTGGGGTCTTAAGTTAATATTGCAGCTAGGCTTATAGACATAAATAAAATAAAACATTCAAAAGTTTTTTTAAAAAGCCCAACAAACCAAAAGCTTAATAGAGCTGACTGTGCCCTTACTTTTAATTATAATTTTTTTTTACTTGCGCGAACAAATGGATTGATTTCAGTGGTAACGCAAATTTGCGTCAGATTTACGACTTGTGTGAATAGTTCATTTCTAATAAATGGTTTTTGCGAGACAGATGGTTAAAAAACAAGTCTTCTATAAACTAAACCAGCGCCTAATGGCAACATTTGAAAAATCATTTGGTCCCCTAATTCTTCTATTTGTATGCTTAACGTTATGTCTTGCTTATCCCAAAATCATTGCATTCTATTAACAAATTAAAACCCTCATAAAATCTTACACTTCATGTTTCTTCTAGACGAATACTAATCATAAGACTATAAAAACTATAAAATACACCTTTGTAATATTTGAGGGGAGACAGAATCCATTTTCCCTAATTTACTAATTAAATAAATAATTCAACAACATTTGCCGAATAAGGTAAAGATTTTTTCAATTACATTTTGGGTTCACTGGTAATATTGATGAGATTTTTTTTTCTTGATGATAAAGGTTTATTTGCAACACGCGTCTGTGCCACATATAAATGACACCACCCAACATCTTTCTTTTCGGTTGATGACCGAAATGGAAACAAAAGTAAAAGTGGTCTTCCTTTTGGATTTGTTAAGGGTAACAGGAAGAGCAAGTTAGTAGATTTGTTGTTAGAGCACTGCAATTTATTTATTTTTATTTATGTAAAATGTATGTGCAACCTCAATAAGGAAACACAAATCTAATGCATCCCAGGAGAAAAAAAAACCTTTTGAGTACACAAACACACTCTTACGGAGGTAAAGAAATAGAGGCATTTGTATGCGCTTTAAGAAGTTTAATGGAGTGTATGAAGCTAATAAATGTAAATGCATGTGTGTGGGTATGTGGTTGGCAGATGAGTTACATCCCTTGAACTTCATCATGAGGTTTATTTTATTGTTTGGTATATTTAATGCTTTACTTTCTATCTCTAGTTAACTTTGCACCTTAATGTGTGCATGTTAGAGGCACATAACTTTTTTAATATTTTTATAAAAGACAAATCAGATATTCTACTGTCAAACCTATAAAGTAATGAGATACTGTGAAGTTATACGAAACCATCAAATTTTAAGGTAAAATCAAATAAAAAATAGCGCAGTACTGCCACCCCTGCTCATATCCAAGAAAATCCAATTAAATTTAGGTTTACGTCTTAAAAACTTTCGTGCCAAGTTTTTTGGCAACATTGTCGGTATTAAGTGAGATATAAAGTGATATTTGTATGAATTTTGTCCCAAAAAATCGGGCTATTATAGGACTTTGCTTAAGTCTCGGTCCGCATTGAACCAATCTAAGTAATTTTGTCAAGCGGTTTTTAATGGATATTATTGATAATTTTTTAATTGGAATGTAAAAAAATCATTTTCATTTATAGGGTTTGTTGTTGGTTAAGTTTGTCTATATGCATTTCGTTGGTTCTTACACCAACTCATCAGTAGACTTCAATCCAAATTCTTAAAAAACTCAAGAATATTTTGTGTCTTTATATAATAACCTCATTAAACAAAATGAGAATTACTATAAGCAACCAAAACGTTCAAGTTTTTTTAAGAATCCAACAAACCAATATTCGCTATTCGCTTGTTTTGATTTTCTTTTTCCCCTTACATTTGAATAACCATTGGTTACTACTAAATATATTAAGGGGCTACCGAAAACAAAACCTTGTTGTTAAACAACATTTTTCAAAATATTATTTAGGATTTAATCCCAATTTTCTTGTTTATTTATAGGGTTTGTTGTTGGTTAAGTTTGTCTATATGCATTTCGTTGGTTCTTACACCAACTCATCAGTAGACTTCAATCCAAATTCTTAAAAAACTCAAGAATATTTTGTGTCTTTATATAATAACCTCATTAAACAAAATGAGAATTACTATAAGCAACCAAAACGTTCAAGTTTTTTTAAGAATCCAACAAACCAATATTCGCTATTCGCTTGTTTTGATTTTCTTTTGGTTTGTTGGATTCTTAAAAAAACTTGAACGTTTTGGTTGCTTATAGTAATTCTCATTTTGTTTAATGAGGTTATTATATAAAGACACAAAATATTCTTGAGTTTTTTAAGAATTTGGATTGAAGTCTACTGATGAGTTGGTGTAAGAACCAACGAAATGCATATAGACAAACTTAACCAACAACAAACCCTATAAATAAACAAGAAAATTGGGATTAAATCCTAAATAATATTTTGAAAAATGTTGTTTAAAATCATTTTCATTTATATTTAAGGAGATATTAACTTTTGAATATATCCATATTTGGCCTATTTTTACCAGAAATCCCGTCTAAGTTAATCTCTACATATAAAGAGGCTTCCACAGTCTATGCGTTTGGGCTGTAAAATGATGAATCAGTCAGTCATTCAGTCATAAATGTTATTCCTTCTTATTCAGAAAAAACTTCACAAATATTTATTTAAATCTCAGTTTTAAAAATGCATTTTATATAACACCTGGTATCATTTAGTTATACCAAGGGGGTAAGTCTTTACACTCCCCCCTTCTTAATAGAATAAAATCTCAATGCATAATACTATTACCGCATAAGTATAAAGTTGTATGTATTTATCTAGGAATGTTCATGTTTTACCCCATCTTCTTTCTTAATATATTAGTTTCCTCAAGTTAACTTTTTTGCCACATATATGGTGTCTTTGGTTTTGCAGTTAAATGTCATCTCAGGGGAAATACAAAAGTAACAACGTTACCAAACATTGAGTGACTGACTTACGTAGTTCGATGTCATTTAAAAGCAAACAAATAATAACAAACACACACAAATTTAAAAAATTCTTACAAAACATTTAATACATTCGTAAACAAACGCGCGCTTACATTATCAATTGCATAGACTTGAAATTTACCTTTTGCACCCCTCTATACTCAACAACTTAATTATCGGGTGTTTTGTTAGTATGTGGCACAAAAAAATTTGTTATGCGTTGTTCTAAATTTGGTACATAATTTTTTTATAAGTGGGCTATTTTGCAAGGCTTAAGTCTTTTTTCTAAAATGCAAATGATTTCGAAAAATGAAACTGTTATTGTTCTCGGGGTTCCCAAGCAAATAGGTTGTTCATCACCAAGAGCTACAATGCTTCTCTTAAATATTTCACCATGTTCAATTTGTCTTTTGTCTACTACCTATACCTTCCTAGTATAAATGTTTAAATATTCATTAAAAGCTGTTTGAACGTATTTCATCTACGACATAAACTAAACATTTAAGAGACTCGCATCTCTACTGGTTAATACGCTATGAGGAATGAAAAAATCGCAAAGTAAGCATTAGAACAATACTAAAGTTAAAAAAAGTTGGTGGTTGGTTTTTATAACATGTGGTTTATTGGTTGTAAAAATATACAATTTTAAGGATATAACAAAACACACATACATATATGCGTACATATATAGTAGAGCTGTGCCAAATCGTTCATATCAGTGATCGCTCAGTTTCGTTCAATTTACAAAAATTAACCCGTTCGTTCAATCGTTCATTTCTGAACGACAGTACGGCAACATGTTTTTTTAAAGATTTGTTTTGACATAGCTTGTGGTTTTTACATTCAAAATAGAAAAAACTTTTTGTGAAATAAAATTTAAATAATCCATATATAAAAATTGTGTAAAAAGTGTATAGTAATCCATAAAAACACAAACACTATAATAAATCAAACTTCTTAGAAAAAGACTGTTAAACCAAATTTAAAAAAATTATGGCAGTGCCACAGCGATGCTCAAAAGAAATATGTACGCACATTCGCAAACTTTTTAAAGCAACTCTTATCAATACACAAACAATCAACTGAAACAAAAGAACATAACATAAAAAACACATCTGAACGAACGAAATTGTGACATAAAAAAGACCTGAAGAAACAAACATTGAACGGAACACAATTGAACGAAAAGCGCTCAGTAAAATAATCGGATCACTTCGTTCAATTCGGTGATCCGTTCATTTTGACCCGTTCGTTCATGAGCTACACAGCGCTAATATATAGGCAAAGGAACTATATCAAGGTGCCTTTATACTAAAGGTGGTGTTACTTCGTCATCTAATTATCGTTTATTTTTTTGCTTTGCTCCAACACTCAGGTGTCAAAAGTCGAATACTTTACGTTTGTTTACTTGCGTGTTTGTTTCCTGTTTTTGAGATATAGGTGATTGTCCCGGAATCTTCAATGTTAAAATACCATAAGATTTTTGGGGTTGTATTTGTAGTACTTGTGCTACCACCTTGTGTAAATCCACCTCGAACTAAATTTTATCTAAGATTTTTAATTGTTTTTATGTGCTTCACATTAAGCTCAACAATAAAACTCAAAAAATCTTACATTGTAGTTATTGTGTTCAGGTACTTTAATTTAAAATGCAAGAATCTATAATGTGAACATTTCAAGTGTCATAAATTAGACACAATATCATTACGGAAAGTGGCCTTATAGTCAAGAAAAATTGTAAGTCGTAAACTACATAAGTACGCAATAAGCCAAAAGATATAAAAAGTATTTAAAAGTTAATGAAAGCAGTAGGAAATAAAAAAACATAAATTAAAATAAATTGAAAATTAAAAATGCATAGAATATATTATTTATTGAAAATGTATCTCTTTTTTATACACAGTATCTTGAAATTCGTAAAAATGACGAAACCAAAAAAAAAATGTATAGTTCTTCTGTGTCATCACTGAAGCTTTTTCCGAAACTTTACCAATTGTTTGACATTGTTGCCAAGCTACTATCGACTATACCATTTCCAATTGTATTTCAGAACTTTCTAATTGTATGTCAGAAATTTCTAATTCAATTTCACAAATTTCTAATTCTATTTTAGAAATTTCTAACTCAATTTCAGAAATTTCTACTTCAATTTTAGGAATTTCTAATTGTTTTTTTAGAAGATTCTAATTCAATTTCAGAATTTTCCATTTGTGTTTCAGAATTTTCTATTTGTCTTTCAGAATTTTCTATTTGTATTTCAGAATTTTCCATTTGTATATAAGAATTTTCCATTTGTATTTCAAATTGAAATTTCTGAAATTGAATTTGAAATTTCTGAAATTGAATTAGAAATTTCTGATATACAATCAGAAAGTTCTGAAATACAATTGGAAATGGTGTAGTAATCGCGAGAATGCTATATTTGAGCTACCACTCTTTAGGACTGTATTCTTTGTAGTTAAAGCCACGTGCACCCAAAGTCTGATTTTAGAGAGAAGGAATCAAAAAAAATTATCGAGTTTAACTTCCTGTACCTTTCGGGATAATACAACATTGAAAAAATGATAGAATATAATGTTAATCAAGATTTCTTAGTATTTTTAAATATTATGTGACAAAAGATAGGCGTTAGTACAAGGTACTTAAAGCCGTTTTCAGTGTCCGTGAATATTTAAATTTTTTTATAAGATATTGAGTTAAAGAGTATCCATTTAGCCACTTTGCCCATCAAAAAAGCCAACACAGTGCTTCATTATCCGACTGCATTAATTTTCTGCATGTTAGACCTGTGAACCTTTTCTTACATTACGAATGTCTCATTTTGCTTTAATTTTTTGAATTGGACAAGTCGTAAGTTGGTGGCAAAAATTTTTATTTTCCTATTGAATATCCGCCTAATTAAATCCGAATAGACACTTCGCTAATCAAAGATAGTTCGGCCTGTAACTAGTACGCTCCAGTTATGTGGGATCCAGCCTTTTGGGCGACCACGTTTACCAAGAAAACAGTTCTGTAAACTTAATTTGTTTTCTTTTGCCCATTTGTATATTCATACAGTTGTTTAAGCCCTTCTATTTAATCTGTTACTTCTTTTAAACTACTGAAAACAAATTTGGAACAGAGCAAAGTTCTCACATAAGAATTAAGGTAGGCCCCTATGTTCCACCTGCCTAATATTAGCTTCCTGGCCATAAAATATATTAATAGAGTGCTAAGCCAGAGTAACAATTTTGCACATCGCCCTTTCCTGAAGTGAACGTTTAGCAGCAGATTGAATGGCTTAATTTTATTGCCACTTTTGATAGCAATCAACTGAGATGTCTTACACCAAGGCCCCAGAGCTAACCTTTGGCAAGCCTACACAAAAAAATTCCTGCATGGGTCTTATCTCGCGCTTGACTTTCAGGATGGCTACTTCTACTTAAGTCTGGGTAACGGCGTGGGGAACTACTTGAGTAATATACGGGCAGACGAGATGGCTTAGAAAAATTTTGGTCGGTGATGTAATTGGAAGGATGTACCAAGGTATAAAGCTGCCCTAACGGGTCAATAAGAGAAAAAAGACGATCTAGATTTAAGAATAAAATTCTTGAATGTGGATTGCAGAAATCTTCCGTTTTCAATCTTGAATTTTAGTCAGTAAGATTGACGTTCTCGAATTTAAGCATAAATTCTTGATTATAAGAATGAATTCTAAAAATTTAAAACGAAATATTGATTTTAAGATCGTATTCTTAAATTTAAGAACGTGAACTTAAACTTTGAGAACACATTCTTAAAATCAACAACGCAATCTTACTTTTAAGATCGTATTCTTTAATTTAAGAACATATTCCTAAAATTAAGATTTAATTCTTGATTTAACATTAAAGAAAACGTGTTGTTTATAAATTGTTAAACGCTAAATGAAGAAGACGCGTTGTGAGAAAAAGTGTAAAAGAAATTTCAAGTTATATGGAAAACCAGAACACCGATGAAATGGTGCTTGTAACCATACCAGTAAGTGATGATCTGTTACCGATGGCAACTGGAAGTTATGAAGTGACCAGCATGCCGGAGGAAGTTGAGTCGGAGTTGTCAGACGACGCTTTGCTAAAAAATCTTCTAGAAGAGTTTTAAATGGATTCGGTTTTCAAGTATCTCAAGGGTAAGTGCTCCTTCTTATTTATATGTGTGTATATACAGTTAGGAAAATGTATATACTTATTGGAAGAAATCATAATTTTCTTTAAAGGAGTCATAACAAAAAAAAATGTTTCGAGAAAAAATAGTTTTAGGTTTTTCATTTACTAATATCTTGTTAAGAACATGAAAAAGTTTTGTCGTCTAAAAAGGCCGATAGGGAAGATGTTTTTATGCATTTTTAAAGATTAATATAATGTTTAAACCCATATTGTTAACTATAAAATACAGTTTCTACTAAACGAGCGATATGTGCACATAAAATATTATGTTCAAAGATTTATTTAATCACCTGTTACTTGAAATTAAATTAATTTTTTTAGACTCAAACGTGACTTTTAAAAGTTTGCATTATATGAAGAAAGAAGATATAAAAGAAGCAATTCCTCCACTGGGACTTAGAATGGATTTTAGTGAAAAATTGTTTGCGTAGAAAAGAAAAATATCAAGATTTTATTATTGACTTTAGAATTTTTGCGCTTAACATACTTTTGAAACTGAAATACTTGATTTCAAGCATAAAATCTTGATTTTAGCACGTTTTTTGCCTTAGTGTAGGCTCGAACTCCATTTTGTCGACCAAAATAAACGGATTTTAATCTTCTAGGCCAATGTCCTCTCCTAGATGTTAGGAGGCATATGCTCTAAGAAAGTTATATACCAGGAGGGCCAAAAGAAGTCATCTAATGTTGCTTGGCATTTTTTTTAATGGAAAACTTCGATTCTGTTTTTTGATTATGTTTATCTGAACCTTTAGAATTTTATTTGTCAAGTCGAGAAGATGATATCGGTCAAAGGGCGCCGTCACAATTGATTGCTATTCGGGATCTTTTATGGTAGCTTTCATCGGCGAGAACTTCGGGCGACAGATTATCGCACTCATGTCGAATGTTGTCTTTAAGGGCTTCCAGGGTCTTAGTGTGTAACCTAAACACAGGACTTCAAAAAACCCCACAAAGAAGTCTGGAACGGTTAAATCGGGCGATCTTGCGGGCCAATGTAAATCGCCAAAACGAGAGATGAGGTGACCCGGGATCGCCGCCTTCAGAATATTGGTTGTGGCTCATGCAGTATGTGCCGTTTCTCCGTTCTGTTAAGCCACAGCTACTCCAGTCCTAATTCGGTAAATTGCGGCAGAAAAAACTTGGCTAATAAGGCCCTGTAACGCGCACAGTCCACTGTTTTAATTTGATCAGCTGCGCTCTCAACAGTGACTCCTTCAGCGTGCACAGCGCACTATGCAGTCACGCTGAGTGGGTGTAATGGCTCCTTGTATATCACTCGTGGATTTGCGACAGGCGATAGTTTTGCCTTTTTACGTGCCCGTCTATTTCGGCCTCATGATTGAGGATGGCTTGGGCGTAGGTTACAGGCATTTGGCGGTTAACAGGCACGGACTGTACTTTGTACGGGAACATGCGCAGGTCTTTGACCAAAATTCTCCTTAGGGACGACCGACTGATGGCTAATTGCGAGGCACGTCGTCTGGTCGATGTTCCTGGCGACAGCTCGACATTCTCGCCAACAGCGGCAATATTCTCGGCAGATCGGGAGCTATGGAGCTGGCGACTCTTGGCAGCATCTCACGTGGTCCCATTATCTTCAAGGTTGGTGGCCAAACGGCGCAGTATTTGCGCATTTGGTGCAA
Organism: Melanophora roralis; assembly: GCA_963583895.1. Lineage (NCBI taxonomy): Eukaryota > Metazoa > Arthropoda > Insecta > Diptera > Rhinophoridae > Melanophora > Melanophora roralis. The sequence continues at coordinate 48,738,270 of OY757191.1, read as the reverse complement.
GATGACCGGGAAATCGGCGACGGAATTCGCCCTGCGTCAACACCACAGACGAATTGTTATGCAAAAAAAGTAGATAAAAGTATTTCCGGTTCTTGGGGAGTGTATCGCTCCATGGCTTGTTCACTTGTATTCTACGTCTGTCTAGTTCACACATGTCAAAACAGATTTGGCATTGACCGCCATTTGCAAAACTAAGAACATCTTCCAATTAAGTGATTTTTTTGGCCCACCTTGTACTACACTCAAAAAAGTCCATGCAATATATGATGGAATTCGTTCTTGCATTGCATGAAAATTTTTAGCTTTTTTGCACCACAAAATTCTTGCGTATAATAACTGAATTGTACGGAAGTCTTATATATATTTTACTAAAAAAATTTAATATTTTACGAAGTAGTTTGATATATATAAAAAAAGAATAATTTTTTACTTTTTTGTAAAATTATCCTCCTTCTAAGTTCCTTTCCACTAATTTTTTTTAATGTTGAGGAACTATTAACAGTAAAAAGAGGTTTAAATGTTACCAAAAACATAACATTGCGTGAAGATAAATTTTGTTAAATCTGCTTAGACGAATGCTGGAAGTGCAACAAAAGTAAAGTAAGTTTAGGTTGAAGGTTTTAATAAATTTTACATACAAACTTACTATTGAAAATTAAACAAGTTTTTAATGATTATTACAGGTGTTTTAACCAAAAGTTTTTTTTTTGCTTTTACTGTACATTCTCTTCATCAAAGGTATAAGGTAGAATTCCAAAAAAGGTTTTTTATTTTAAGAACTATAAAAAAACCAATTAAAATCCAAAAGGATTGCCAAAAAACTACATTGTCGTATATCAAATTTAAATGTATATAAAAAAAAACAAAATTTAATTTAAGTCTGCCACACGTTTTATGTTAATTGAAACTTGTAGGTTTTCATTTTTATTGCCAAAAGTAAAAACAAGGTGACAAAAAACAACAAGAACTTAACACCTTGACCCTTTCGGGCACGTTTTGTCCAAACAAAGAAACAAGAAACAAAAAAAATTAATTTATGGCCATAAATTTAAAAAAAAAAAATTTAAAATACAATTCTGGACAACAATAAAACCATATAAAACACAAAACAAGTGTCAATGTAAAATAACAATAAAAGAAAACAAACAAGTAAAATACAACTTTTGTCACGTCTTTTTTTTTATTTGTGTTTTTTTGTTGTAAATAATGTCTACTAAAATTCAAAAAGGATAAAAGTGCCTAAAAAGGTATTTACACCTTTATAGGGCTTCAAGGCAGAAAAAAAATTTTATTAAACAAATTGCCCAAACTTTTCTCCTAAAGTATTTAGAATCAAAGGGTTGTTTAGTTTGATTTTCAGAAATGTTTTTTTAGTATTTTATATTAATTTTTTCATACTTAAATGTTGTTAGTTTTTGTGGTTATGGAGTATGTTGGTAAAAAGTATTTTTTAATATTTTTTTTAACGACTTATTATATACAGACATAGGGCCCAAAATTGGGTAAAAAAATAGCTCTTATGTTTGTAAATCGACAAAATTAAGTCTTATAAAAAAAGTGGATAAAAATATAAAAAAATTGCTATACATTTTATTTGACCTACTTTAGCGAAAGTTTAAAATTATAACACGCTGGATAGTCTGCCTTTTTTGTTTGCCATTTTAATTAAAAAGTCACACATGCCACATTTTCATATTGTGTTTTTGTATTTAAGCAAAAATGTTTTTCCAGCAATTATACATTTTCTTAAACATCAAAAAACAATTTAATCTATCAAGTAAATTCAAATAATTGTATGAGTTTGCTATAAAATTTTTCACAACACGATACCAAAATCAAAAATTCCAAAGTCCTGTATTGGATACTATGAGTAGAAATTATTTTTTTATTAGTGTTTAGTGAGTACCCTTAAAAAGGGTTTTAGTTTTGTTCGAGCAAAAAACTAATCGATTTTCGAATTTTGATTTTGGTCGAATAATCGAGTACGGTCGAATAACACAAACAATTCAAACTTTTCGCGCGACTCCTTTAGTTTTCCAAGTTTAGTTATTGTAAAGCCGAAAAAGTCGATTTTTTTTTAAATTTTAAGATGTCGTTTTGAAACATTTTAACAGTACAGATTAATTCAAGTTATTGACTATTATTAATTGTGGCCTTATCTTATATGCTTTTTTTATGTGGATTTCGCACTAAAATAACTTCTAATCTCTTGAGGTCAAGAATGAGGCAGACCAATTTCAAATACAATGTTCTGAAGTGAAAACGTATCGCAGATAGAACGTTTTGCATCTACTGGTACAAGTACTTAGTAGGGCACAGCAAATATTTGACAAAATATTAATTTAAAGAAAACTTAAAAAAAAATTGTAAACACAAACAATTTTTTTTGAAATTGCGCTAACAACCAAAATTGGAAATACAAAAAATATTTTTGTTACCAGCTACTGTGTATTTATTTTTGAAAATTGTAAAAACCTATGAAAAATTTTAAAATAACATTAAATGCAACTGGCTAAACAAAAACTCTGTGTCCCCGCGAAGTATAATTTTCTTGGTCCTTATAGATGGGGAAGTCGACTTTGCGATGTCCGTCTGGATATCTATCCAGCTGTCCATGTTATGGCTGAAATCAAGTTTTCGAAGCCCCCCGATGTCGCATAAGCCCACATGTGCTATCAGACTAATAAAAATATCAGCGAAAAAATTGCTATTGAAATTCAGCAAAATCGTACAATAACTGAATGAGATAAAAGCCAAAAACCACGACTACCTTATTGTTTATATCTCAAAAGTTTGTACATAAAACTTCTAGAGCTGCCCTGGAGTTGACACGGGTGAAAAACTTTTTTTTTCCTCTGATAATTTTTTTATTTCGGGGAAAAATATATGGCATGTGCAGCATTTTTATCTCGCAATAGCAACTTTCACGTGTCACTATCGTATAGGACTTTAATACTTTGCTTAGTACGCCAAACAATTTATTGGCCTTTGTGAAATTCAATTGTGACTTGTGTGAAAATTTCTCTAATATTTTTGTTTATAACTTAAAATATTCAAAATTTTTGTTTAAAAAGGGGCAATGGTTTTTAAGAATGTAAGGTTTTTAAGCGTCTTATAGGAAATAAACACAATATCTACTTACAATAACCACCTAAAGACTGTAACGCGTGTGACCATACAAATTTAAATTTTAAAACAATTTATATTCAAGATCGTTTTGTGCAAAATATTTTTAGAAACAGGACTAACTTTAAAATTTTCAAAGTAGATAAAAGTGTTTTAAATTGTGTTTCTAACTTAATTTCTACAAAAAACTATTTCTTCTTAAGGATGCTCCTTTTTGAAAAAGGCTAAAAAACGCTAAAAAAGATATTAGATTTTTTTGTCCATGTTCAATTGAATCTCTTTCAAAAGAAACTAAAATAAAATATGCACCTGTTTATTTATATTTCCATTATCTTTATTCTCTCTTGGACGTTGATCCATCAAATTAGATATCTTAAAAACAAGAAAATGTTTTTCCCCCCTTTTAGGCCGTTTTACATGAAATTCACCTTTCGATAGTCGGTATACCATTTCACCGCTAGATCCATTAGTATTTAGCAAAAATACACTATCCAGGTCAACATTGACTACATTAAATTTGTTCCTTTCACTAAACTGCCCACGAATATTTTTGTCTTCGCTGTGTTAATTTTCAGACTAGATATTGACACTTTGATCTTTAGCGCCCTAAGCTTAAATTTCATATCTTTGTGGATGTAGGACGAGCAGCTAATATCGTCCTTTTTTTAAATATAACAGAATTTTAGCTTTTAACAGAACTTATATAAATTTACCTAAAATCAAACACGAAAAGTATAAAAGACAAGTGAGAGCGCTTTATTTAGCTGTGCCGAATTTTAGATGCCCTTCGCATTGGCCTTTCGAAACCTAAAATTTTTTTTTATTTTAATTTATGAAATATTTGTAAATTTAAACAGGGGTCGGTGTCATATTTAAACCCCTAAGGATGACTGCGGGTCAGTTGTAGATGGTTTTCTGGCAAAAATTTTGCAAGAAAAAAATTACTTGGGGTCAGTCCTGCATATGACCTATCCACGGGCACCCTGAAAGCTGTTGGAGAGGATTTAGTACAATTTCCCAAACTTTGTGAGGGAGTCCCCTTAGACGATGACGATAGGGGGTAATTTTATGTTTTAGGAATATGTTTAAGAGGGGAAACTAATGGGGATCGGTCTTACACTTTACATCACTTTTGTAAATTTTTTATGGAAACTCCCTTAGGTAAGGGAGATAGAGAGTAACTATGTTTTAGGAATATGTTTGGGAGGGAAAACTAGTGGGGGTCTTAAATACATTTTATTCTTCTAAAGCTGACTCCAAGAAAGTTGTAGGGGTTTTACTTTATTTTCCAGTGTTTTGTATGGCAACCTTGTTAGGGGGCGGAGTCAGGGTGTAAGTATATTTTTGAAGAAAAATTAATTGGAGTCGGTTTTACACTGCATTCGAGTAGGAGCAATTCCGGGGCAGTTGTAGAGGTTCTTTTATACAAATTTTATGGATATAAACAGAGTTTGTCGTTGTTGCTGGCTTATATCTCTGTCAGTTATCGGGCGGTTTTCTGAATTTCAACAGCAAAATTCTCTCAAGTATGCCTACAGCAAACAGGTCAGAGAAATATCCAGGGGCTTTAGAAACTTGATATCAACAGATTAACGGACAGATAGACATTTCTAAATGAACTTTCCTCTCTATAAGGATCAAGAAAATATATTCGTTATGGGTCCACAAATGGATATTAAAGAAACTACAAACGAAATGACAAACTTAAATTTACCTTTATCACTAATGCGAAGGGTATAAAAATATATTTTTATTTTCAACCGAAATAAGTGTCAGTGCCAGTGTCAGTGGCATTTTTGTTTTTTCTTTGTCACTTGTGTGTAACTGGAAACTGATATGAGGTGTTACGTATGTCAACAAACAAAACTTTACAGACTACAATGCCAACTGATTACACAGACCAACTTTATATTTATTTTTTATGTTTAAGAACAAATAACACAAGTAGAGTTTATAACTTGAATTTTCCTACATACAAGTTGTGGTTTTTCGAGTTTATTTTTACATATCTCTTATTTGCCAAAATAGCGTCATAACACAAAAAATGCATTCTTGGAGTCAACTATGCATAATTATTGGTTATGTTATGCTCTAAACTGTGTATAAATTTATTATCTTAATTATCTCCACTTTTCGCCTTTAAAGAGAGAACGCTGCTTGTTTTTTCTATAAATAGGTAAGCAAATCAAAAACTTAAAAATTTGTTTTTTTTTAAATGGCTTTTTTTGAATTACTACGTTGTTTTTACAAATGAGCTATGGGTTAATACATACATAATTTTCTCAACGGGCTTTTGTTTTGTAGGCATTTGTGAAATAATTGTAAGCTATAGCCGGCTATTATTGTTAATTAGTTAGAGTAAGATATAACGTTTAATTTATCTTGAAATTACTGTTTTAAGACGAACACAATTTTTGCCAATATCGGTAAACCTGTTGACAAATGAACCGTATCTCAGAGAGATCGTTCAGCATCCAATCCAAACAGATTAACTACTGTCGTTGGCCTATATCTAACACATTAAGGTATAAGTCACTGCTCTTATGGGGTATCCTAAATACGAAATATCTTTTAATGTTTCCGCACTAAGGTTAAGAAAACAATTAGGTATTTTAATCATGACTTTTGAAGTTGACCTTTGATAGTGGCCACATTGTCGAATAGGCTATTTGGTATTCAGTATGTTTTGTAAAATCACTTTGAACGGATAAATCTTTTAACAACACATGCTTAAATGTTTAATCACAATAGCTCGTCTGTTCAGGAAACTTTCAATCATCAAAATGATCTACAGGGTGTCTGATGGCAAATTTATATTTTTAGCCCGATATAAAAAACGTAATAATTGAGGCAAAGTTTTATTAAGAGCATTGGACGAAAAAGAATGGAAATTCGGGTTTTATTTTCTAATTTCTTCCGTCGAGTTGAACACACTGTTCAAAACAAAGCCTAGTGTTCTGCGCCACATGCTGCAGTAATCTTGGTTCAGTTGAGATGTCAAAAATTTTTCCTTTAAAGCCACAAGAGATTAGGGATAGTCAATATTAACTCTCTATTTGAGGTAACCCTTTAAAAAAATCTATGTGAGCTTGATCGGGCGACCTCGATCCCCAAAGCTACTGATAAGTTTTTGGATGATATTTTCCTAAAGCAAATTATTCGAAGCTCTGACTGTATGTGCAGTCACCCCATCCTGTTGACACCACGTATACAAAGAGTGCAATAGATGAGCTCGCAGGTTTGGCGAAAAGAATTTCGTAATCATGCGTCGATAATTGTCACCATTGACATTCAACGACTGTCCTTGAGAATTTAAAAAAAATTATTCAATTATATCATGCGTGGATAAGGCACACCAAACAGTTACCCTGGGGCAATGCAATAGTTTTTAATGCTTCAGTCGAGGGTTGCGGGTTTTTGGAGACCAGTTTTGCTTGTTGACGTGGCTGATTAAATGAAAAAATAAGCTTCGCCATCCAAAAAAATGGGATTTACAGTGCGAAAACTCACCAACATCGTTTCACAAAAGTTTTTGGTAAAATCAAAGTGAATTTTAAAAGGAACTTTAGTTTCGTTTGTAAAATTTTGTGAATAATCGTTTTTGAAAGCCCCACTGAGGCTACGACTTTTCACGTAAACTGCTTCCAAATAGTTCAATGTTTTCGGGAGTCCTTGAAGATCGACTGGGTCCTGGCTGTGGGACTTTTATAGCAGTTGGACGAAACCTCTGCACCCACGAACATACCAAATTTACCCGCTGTCCATCATTGCTTTGAAAAAATTTTGCCACAGCGAGCGAGCGGGGCTCATTCGGCCCCTGCGACATCGTGACTGACAAACCCACACAATCGATAACTCTAACGGCGCTGCCCTCACTCTGCACCGCTTATTACTTTTTTAAATAATCGTATTTAAAAATATAAATTTTCCACCAGGCACCCTATATAGCGCGATGAGTGCGTACGCCACCATTTAAAATGGGCCAAAGACTTATTTTCCGATACTCCGTTTTAAGTAATGCAATATGAAATCGACCTTGATTAACAAAAATTTTTTTAAAAAATTAAAAGCTTCAGTTTTGTGTTATGTGTTGATGTTGACGTTTAACGCGTGAACACTAGACACTCAGTCTTTAAACTAACAACAACAAATTTTATGTTTATATAGATATATGTATGTGTAAACATACCCATGTGCCTCTAAATGTGTGAATAAGTAGAAGTAATGTTTACATATAGAGCGAACAAATGTGACAAAGTCAACGAAATGAAAATGCACTTGAGTGTAACAAATAACTTAACTAATCTCTAGAACAAATGAATGCAAACTCACAACTATACATTCCATAACATACGTATGCATAAGTATGTTTCTAGTGATTGTACGCAGATAGATATACATATGTATATGCCAGTCTAGTCTAGTCGTATCTAAATGAACAAAGAAAAAAAAACCACTAAAATATACAATAGAAATTTTTTAAATATTCTAGAGGAAAAGTCAAGAATATGCAGATTTCATGCAAATGAAAAAAATTTAGTTCGTGTCTATGCAATTGGTTTTACTTACTTTCATTTGTTTCTTCTTCTACTAACCAAACATGCAAATTAACTATTTGTTAAGAGAAAAAACTTTGTTACAAAAATTCAAAATCTTTATTGAATTTTTAATCGTTTTTTTACTTTTTAAGAAATGTTTCTTTTTAGTTGGTTGTACTTTAGGGAAAAATGTGTGTGTTTATACACCCAATCCTGTTTTTACACAGTGTTTTTTCACACGATTTTGAAATAACACGGTTTAGAAAAATAAATCCTCTCCTGAACTTTTTCTTTGCTATTTTATCCTAAAATCATAAAACTAAATAAAAGTAATACCAGAGTTACTCCCATGAAATTTTATGTTTTTAGGCGAGAGGTGTGGAAAAGTAGCCTTTTCTTAAACCCGTTTTTCCACAAAAGTTTCATGAAAAATTTTATCTTGCACGTCTGCTATAACACTGTGAGAAATATTAATCTTTTAGACTACCTTTAAGATTGAACTTATTCAATATAACCTTATATAAACGTACTGCTTTTTTTTGCACAATTTTTTTAACACGGTTTTCGCTGGTACGTATGTACCGTGTAAAAGCAATGTTGGGTGTACTTATTTTTCCACACATATTTAAGACCACAATGAATATCCTTGTGTTGTTTTAAGTTGAGGTAAATTTTTATGGCATATTTAACTTGTCTAGCAAAAGGATTATTTTGCTACAAACACTATGCTGTCGTAGTTGAATGTCAACCAATACTAGCAAGAGTGTCAACTTAAATACAAAAAAATTTGCGATATATATGCTCAGTATGTTAAGTATTTTGTTTCTTAATTTTTAACGCCCTAAGGGAAAAGAAAAATGTACCAGGAGTCTAATTCACCGCAAAATTCAAAGCTATCCTACAATGGGTTAGAGATTTCTAAACAGCAGTGGAGTCTGAAAACACTTTTTGACAAAATTAGTCAAAAAACCTCTTTGCTCTCGGAACGAAGGACTTACACATGACCTGAAAGGCCCCACGTGGTGGTTTAAGTAAGCAATGTTTGGGAAATTTTCTGTCGACGAACTTGGCATTTCTATCGAATTATTCATGCAGCATATACAGAACGTTGAAGTAGATTCAATTTATTGATTTTAGAAAAAATATATGCTAACTGATTTTGTAAAACTTTAATTTGAAACCTTTACTAAATATTGAAAGACATTCTTTTTAATATTTTTAGAGGCAAGACCTCTGATTAGCTCTATCTTGTGAACACGTGATGATCCTTTTCTTCGAACATAACATTTCCACGTAGTAATCTCCGAGTGATAATTTTGTCATCCATTAGGCATCGGCGGGCTTTGAGAGGCGGTTTTAAAGAGTATACTTTCTGGTGGAGCTTCTCAATGGAGTAGACATACAAATTCAAATAGAGGACCGCCTTATAAATTAGTTTTATACGATGCAAAAGTTATTCGCACATTTTTTTTTAATGAACGCATCAACTAAACAAATTCACCGTTTTTATTTAAAAGTTTTATTGCCACAATTAAATGTTAATTTTTTTTTAAATTATTATTTAAAAATTCTTTAAAAAAAGGAAAACATTTTAAGTTAAGTACACAAAATTTAACAAATCACGTAAGCGCTTAAATAAATAAGAATTGAAGCTTTGAAAACAAAATGCCTCGTTGTTCTAGTGGTTACAATATTAGCCGTTCCGTCGAAAGGTCCTAGGTTCAATGGTAGATTCGGTCAACATTTTTTTTTGGGTTTTGTGGGTTATTATTTATCTCTTTTTTTCTCTTCTGTACGGTTCTATTTTTGCTTTTTGTTTGGCTTTTGTTTGCGCTCTTTAAGTTGAGTTTTTTTTACTTGATATGAATTTTATAATTGGTTAAGTGGGTAGAGCAATCGTCCTTCAACCATAAGTTCCTTGGTTCAAGTCTTTGTTGGGTATTATAATTTATACTAAAATTGGTTGTATTTTAAAATTAATTATAATATAAATTTAGCATTATGTGTGCATACTTAAATTAAATAAATAAAAATAATAAAATGTGTATAAACCATGTGTCCCCATGTCAGCACTTTTGCCAGCTATTTTGGTACTTTTGGTACGCGTCTACATTTTAATAAAAAAAAAGAACTGCCAGCAGCAAATGGATGCTTAATTAAGGTCTTTATTAGTCGTTATTTTTTTTCAGTTTTGCTATAATAGGAATTCACAATACACATTTATTTTTTATGAAACACACATATTTAATATGAATAGTAGTCTTAGGGTAAAGCTGATATTGCTGAAAGATACTAGTAAAACACTGGCCTTAATGACTACATATGACCCGAAAAGAACTACCTTGTTAGTAGTTCAAATGTCAGTAGCGGATTTTCAATGACACGCAAATGTCTATAGCAAAAAAATTTTCTGGGGTTTAGCTTGTCAGTAGTACTGGTGTCAACGTCAATGGTAAATCACTACAGGTTTTCTTTTGACCTTTTCCCCAGGGAATATTAAAATTATTAAAAGATTTTTTCAAAAAATTGAAAAATAATTTTTTTAATGATTACCTACATTCTGAAATCAATTAAATAAAGTTTTTAATTGTTAACATAAAAATTTTCATTAAAATAAATATTAGTTAAAGTACTGTTCAAATATTAGTAGTATTGTACTGGTGGAAGATAAATTAAATTTTCAATTGATATTACAAACTTTTTTAATGAAGCTATTTTTTAGATTTATTCCATGTAAAACGGCAAAAATTGAGAAAAATCGAATTTTTTTTTATTAAAATAAAGTCGATGAATTAACGCCTAAAAATAACAAATGGTATCGAAATATAAATAAATTCGTTTATATTTAATTTTTGTTTGTCTTAAAAAAATCCTGAAATGATCACCTACTGAATAATCAGCTTTGATGTCACACCCGTCACAATTAAAGGGGTTTACTTAAGAAAAAAAATTTTTGTAGAAATAATGATTTAAATACGATTAAAAAACTTTTGAACACTGTACAAATCAAAAAAATTAACCCGTTCTCAAAAATAAATGACACAAAACAGTTTTAAAGTCAAAATTCTCTTAAATTCCAGTTTGTAAGGTCGCACCTGTCACAGCCTTCAAGTGATCATTGGGAGCAGGTGTTATGTTCTTGCAGTGTCTTCATACCGTTATTTGCTTAAAAACATACCATCTTTGGAAATTATAGCATTTTTTCAAACAAAAACTTTTAATTTGTTTTAGCTACAAAAAAAAAGGTGAGCAAAACAGTCACAGCCATCATAATGGAATTGCAAATAAGTGTTAAGGGTAAATATAAGTTTGACATTCCGTTTGTAATTTCTTTAATATCCATCTGCAACCTTATTAAGTATATAATTTCTTGCCCCTTATAGATAGGAAAATCGATCGAGCGATGTTTGTATGCCCGTATGCTATGGTTGAAATTAACTTTTTGAAGCCCCTTGATGCCGCATGGACCCGCAAACGGTATCAAACTATCAGCAATACATATCTGAAAAAAAACGGTATTTAAATTAAGAAAATTTGCTTTGCCCCGGTGTTAATCTACACGGGTGTACTGTAACACCGACTGCTAATAATTTTTCCTCTAGAGCCCCTAACAGGGTTCCCATACAATATTGTTTTCTGTGTACACAGCCAGCTTGTTGTCTTATATAACAGCCCCATCACCAGGATAGAATACACTAGACTTATTATCTGCTTGTTGGAAATTAACTGAAAATGTAACCTATTTAAGGCCCTATTTTCCTTGTAAGGAAAAAAGTCAAAACTCAAAAAAAAATTAAGAAGAAATCAAAAGTGATGACAATTTTTGCCTTTTTCCGTTAGGGCGTACCCAAAAAACTCAAGAGATAGAACATGTATAAACAATTAAGAACAATAAAAATATCAGTACCTGGATTTCTCTTTTGAACAAAGTTATTTTAAATATAATAAACCAACTTTGTAGAGAGTTATACCAATTTAAAAACTTATTTTCATAAAAAAAATTGCTTTTCTAAAAACTCTTGCAAATTTCATCCCATTTTTTGTATTTCTCCTCTCCAAACTTTCAAAAATAAATGCGATATTTGAATGTTTTTATTAAAACTTTTTTTGTATTGAAATAATAGTTTTTTTATATTTTGAAGAAATTATTTTTAAAAACTTCTTACAAGAAGCATACCGATTTTAATTATCAGTTGCTTGTTCTTTGGAATGTAACATATAAATTATAGTTAATAATATCCAGCCCTTAGTTGACCCCCTTTTAAAGAGTTAATCGTAACATTAACATTAAAAAGCATAATAGACACGTTAATGTCTGTTTGTAACGCAATCCTTTCTGTTTATTACACACGCACACAGATACTTGCATTTGTTTGATCTTGTGTGGCAAATTTAAGCGTGTTCTACTTCGTTAGCAGACACTTTAACGGTGCAATTTAAGTTTTAAAGATACACGGAACATGGACTTGTAAAGAGATACTTATTTTCGATGCAAACATGCATGCACAGTCCTTAATCTTATAAATTTCGCTTGTCTTCTTTCACGGTTTTGTGTTAGTTGTGTGTCACAGTGTGTTTCTTTAAAAATAAACTGTAAATAAAAATCCTGAAAATTTTGTGGCATTTAAATGGTTGACAATAGAGTTTTATTGTAGTTTTAAATCGCAAACAAGAAGTACAATAAATACTACTTGCACGTTTTTATGTTTAGCAATAAACAAAAAGTATAAGTTTTGGGGCTGCCGGTTAAAGAACAATAATAATAATTTACTAAAGGTCTTTTATTAAAAAGTTTATAATATATAATATTGCACGTAAAATTTTTTAAAAGTGTCAACTTCGAAATTACCGAAATTAAATAGAGTCAGAGTTCTAAAAGTATAGCGATGACTATTTTAGAAGATTTAATGAGAATTTATAAAAAACCGTTGGCAATGCTAATTCCACATGCTGCCATACTTAATACAACAAAGTTTTTTCTACAGATGTTGAACAACTTCGGTCTAAGAAGGAAGAGCCCATAGAGATGGGCAAAATAATAAGTAACCAAACTTAAAACAATGTTGAAGAAATGCACAAACTGTCTTTAAAATCTTTTGGCAGGGACTTAGAACACCATCACTTAAGGTACACCTAGAATTTTATTCCTGAGAAAAATAGTTCCTTATTGCGATCAGCCAAAAGGCTTAAAAAAATTAATCTTTTCGTACTGACTGAAGTGAGTTACCACCTGTTTTACTAGACCAACCACTTGATACAGATTGTAAAACAAGAAAAATTGTTTTTCTGTGCTTTCTATTAAAGTCTACAAAGCTTTCGACAAAGTATGCCATGAAAGTCTGGGGGCAAATCGTCCCATCCGATTTAAAATTCAAAAATTCTTAATCGAATTCCTATATTAAAAACATTTGCAGCTGGATCGATCGAGTAAATTTCGATTCAAATCGAATGCGACGATTTGGCCCCTGTTCACAAAATTTAATCTTAGTTTGTATATATCCTTTTGCAAAAAAACATAACAGGCCCCTCATGATGACAAAAGAAAGCGGTATCATCAAAAAAATCCGACGGCTATATACAACTGTTTGTTGGTGTGTCTGCAAGTACGGGTGTCCGCCGGCAAGGTATATTATTTTGTTTTGCTTCCATTTTGGCAAACAATAGTCTTGACAGTTCATATTTGGCAGTCGTGAGGAATAGACATTGCAAATTTGTTATGGAAAAATATTCGGTAAGTCAACGTCTTTTAATCATTAAAACATGACAACGGCGATTTTCATGAAAAAAATCATAATGATTGACGAGACACATTTTCATATGAATTAATATGTGAATAAACAGAATAGTCGGTTCTGAGCAATAGAAAACACTCCAATTATTCATCAGTCACCTTTGCATCAATCAAAAGGGACAGTCTTGGCTCAATTTGGTCAGTTATTTCAAGAAATGGTAATGTTGATTGGACTCCACGTTTGCCTGATTTGACTGCTCCGGACTTGCTTTTGTGGGGTTATCTGAGAAGCAAGGCTTATGCAAACTATCCAGAAACGCTAAAGCAACTCAAACAAAATCTTCATGATGAAATTAATGAAATACCGTGTGAAAAGTTTGAGAATGTAATAAGAAATGTGATTAAAAGGGCTCGCATATGTGAGGCTTACAGAGGCAGACATTTATCTGACATTATTTTATACATAATTGCCGACATTAAATAAAACATTTATTAAAATAAAATCTAATTCTCTTTCATTTAATCAAAAATTATAAACAAACAAATAAGTCATATGATACTATCTAAATTGCCCCAGAATTAATAGGTTAAGTTAATTTAAGTCGTCTGCTTCTTTGAGCACAAGCTTTTGGGTCGGCTATTTTTCTAATATATTACGGAGATAACCTGACAAGCTCAGCTTTAGTTAAATTAACCGGTCTTCAAGTCATACCTTGCGAAGGCTTAAGAAGCATCAATAATATGTGAAGAGTTTGTCAAAAAGAGTGATTATTTTTTTATTTGATTTCTTTTTTTTGCAAAAAATATTTTTTATTTTTTGATTTAATGACAGTAATTTTTAAATTTGTACAAAAATTAATTATGATAACAATAATAGTTAGTTTTTGCATTTTATAGGAATTTGATTTTTAAAACATCTAGTTCAATATCATCAAAATGTTAAACTTTATTTGACTTTCCAAAGTTTCCTTGGACATACTTTTTTCATTGAAAATTCGAAACTTATTATTATTTACAGTCTCTGGGGAAAACCAAAATTTTTTTTGTTAGTTTTGCCATAGATCCTCTTGAAAAACCTGGTGGCGATTTTGCGATCACGGGTATTATTAGGCCTTTGCTGATCACATTTGTGAATATAAAGTCAGTTATAGCTCAAAATGCTTATTCCGGGAGGACATTTGTATGGGGGATATATCAAAATAATTGGCATATTACATTTGTATTCAGCGCATTAGTTACTGGCAAAAAGTTAGAATAATATTTCACGGGATTCCTCAAATGATGTTGTTTTACGTGTCTTCAACCATTTCTGAGCTTTTTTTTTACATTCTTTTAGGTTACTTTTAAATTGAAGCCATATGTGTTTTTATAGCCACACCACATACATGCGTGGAAGGGGTATTACGCGTTTATGCATGTCTATGATCCTTGATTGCTTAAAAAATTTCAAATCATCTTTTTTAAGTGGACCTGATGGCATTCCAAGTTGTGTTTTGTTGAATTGTGCTGCAGCTTTAGCTGTACCTTTATCTATAATCTTTAATATTTCTTTAAAATATGGATATTTTCCCAAAATCTGGAAGGAATCATATATTATCCCGCTGTTTAAATCCGGAAACAAATCAGTTATATCTAACTACAGAGGTATAGCAAAACTTAGTGATATACCAAAACTGTTTGAAAAATGCTTAATCGATGGTCTTTTTCACCAAATTTCCTGTCTGCTGACACCACTTCAACATGGATTTCGAAAGGGATTATCTGCTATGACTAATGTTCTACATTTAACAACATTCGTGAATAATGCTTTTAATAATGGCCACCCCACTGACGCTGTTTACACGGATTTTAGTAAGGCATTTGATAAAGTAAATCATTCTCTTTTATTGGAAAAATTGAACCTAATGGGATTCAATAGCAATTTCTTAGGCTGGCTGAAATCTTATCTTTTATGTAGAACGCAATCTGTCAAATTTAATTCTTGCTTTTCAAGGAAATTTCTTGTAAACTCTGGTGTACCACAAGGTAGTCACCTCGGCCCGTTATTGTTTTTACTATTTATTAATGATATGCCAAAAGCAATTAAACATTGCAATATATTGATGTATGCTGATGATGTCAAAATATTTCTGGATATTAAAGAACCGTCTGATCACATTCTTCTGCAGAAGGACTTAAATAATTTTAGTAATTGGTGTGAATTTAACCATATGGAATTAAACCTTGGAAAATGTGAGCATATGCAATTCTCAAGAGTACGCATTACTCCTTATACCTACATACTTGATAATAATAACTTAAAGTCTGTTGATGTGATTATGGATTTGGGAATACTTCTAGACAGTAAACTGAGCTTTGTCAGACATATAACGTTAAGCATTAATAAATCCCGGAGCACATTAGCTTTTATTAAGAGGTGGGCGAAAGAATTCGATGATCCCTGTATTACTCTGCGTTTATATACATCCCTGGTGAGACCCATTTTGGAGTTTGGCTCAATTATTTGGGACCCTCAATATAATATACACAGCGATCGTATTGAATCCATTCAAAAACAGTTTCTGATTTTTTGTTTAAGAAATAATTATCGTAATTATACTGAGCTCCCTTCATACGTCATAAGATTAGCAGAGATCAATTTACCAACTTTAAAAAGCCGGAGAATCATGCTGAATATATCGTTCATGTTTAATCTTATTAATGGTAAAATCTGTTCGGAATTTCTGCTGGGTAACGTTACTTTCAATATTCCTCAACGCACATTACGATCTTTTAACCCGCTGTATGTAAAAACATATCGTACTAACTTTTCCATGTCAGATCCGTTTCGAAGACTGTGTTGTTGCTTTAACGAAATGTACAACCTAATTGATTTCTCTTTAAACATTGATGCCATTAAAAGAAACATTATTGTGTATTTAAATAATTTAAATAATTAATTTTCTTTACTAATTTAATCATTATTGTATTTTGTTGTTTACTTTTTTTTTACTATTATTAAAAAATTATTCAGTCTGTAAGGAAATTATCCATAGACTCAAATAAATAAATAAATAAATAAATAAATAAATAAAAAAAATGATCCACCTTTAAGTACACCGAACGACTTACAATCACTTCCTGAGGCGATTTTAGCATGCCCATCTATCCGTCTATTTAGCTGGGTGTTCATGTGTTATTGCGAACGGGCTACAGGTCGTAATTAAAATATTTTGAGGAATTTTCGCCTCAATACAAATGTCCTCCCCGAGTGAGGATTTTGGGCTACAATTGACTCAAAAAAAATCCTCTTAAATTTTGCAAACATGTTTATTTTGTCAACGAATTTTTTGATTAATATGGATATACTTTGTCAATTTTAAGACCTAGCTTCCTTACAACTTCCCTCCCAAAATAAGCCTTTTAGGGTTAACCTCTCCCGAATATAACTCCATTTCCACAAAGCTTTCCGTATACCTATTTTAAAAAATGTGAAATCTGCCACAGGGACCATATAATTTGAAATCACATATTACCTTATAAACTGCAAAACAAATAATGTTATATATATATTTTATCACTTAAGCAAGTTTTTTTTTATCAAAATAAGTCAACCAAGTTTGTGGTCCATAGCATCCATTTTGCAAGCTGGAGGCAGCTGTTCCTTTTCCAAGATTGATTTATTGTAGAACTGTCATATTCCAGTGTTTTAGTAGCATGCATCCCTAGCTTGCTGTTCTATTGTCTCTTATTTTTCTCATGGCCTCTTTGATTTTCCTTAGACTGAGTGGGTTGCAAGATATTTACAGTTTGTTTTGTGCAGGACTTTTGTTATTCATCATTGCCGTACTCTCGTATTTCATCTGTCACGCCACTAAAAAACTTTTCGACATCTCCTCTTTTACCTTCTTGGTTTAGTTATTTGCGCACCATTAAGCTTAGCGACTGCTTCACTTATGTTACATCTTCGATGGTGGTTTGGCTACGGCTTCTTCTGCTGTTGCTAAAAATAGCTTCAAGTACTTCCTTTTGGCTCTTATTGTCATTTTATTTACTTCTGTGGTCTACTCTTGGTATAAGCAGGGGGCAAATCACGGAGTTCAATTCAAATCGAAATTCTACTCGATCGATCGGATTGTCAATGCCGTAATTTGCCCCTAGGTTTTTAGAAGCTAAGTTGTTGAAATCGCCCGATATTCTGAAATACTTTTTTTTAGTTACAAGTCGATTCTTTTCTACTTAATTTACTGGAAATGTTAGGTTTTGTTTTAAAAAGTATATTCTTGACCTTATAGTAAATCCTAAAGAAATTCATAATACTGTATACTGGCACCGTCTAATCTGGATTAGAAAAATATTTCAATTAATAAAACTCTTGTTTGCTGCTTTATTGTCTTTTATACACATTGACAAACATGCTTTTCTATTACAAATTAAGTTTTCAAAATTTTTTTTATGTAAATTTGTTATTAGTTTTTTGCTCTTATTGAAAAAGAAGTGAATAAATATTTTCATTTTTTTATTGTTTAAGTTATAAAATTAAGTCCTGTGTCAAATGAAATTTACGCTTGTGAAATGAGAAAACTTTTCGATTTTCTATTTTTTTTATTATTTTTGTTATTCACTGGATACTTTTGTTGTTAGAAAAGCGGGGAAATTTGTAACTCCAACCAAAAGTTTTTCATTCCACAAAAAATGTATTTGTGCTTGAGTGTGAGTTCCTTTAGAATATATTTGTTTGTTGACCGAGAGAAAACGGGGAAAAAATAAAGAACTAACATGTACACTTCCGGTGCTCCACTATGATTCGAACATGTATATATTTGTTTTTGTTGGCTGTGAGTGTATGCAAATAAATTTTTAGTTTTTTTCCCAAAAGTAAGAAAATATTTTCTCTAAAGTTAAACTTTGCCAATAATTTATTAAAGTTACATTTATTGCTGGCAACAACAAATATTATTGTCGTTTTTTTGCGTTGTAAGTGTTTGTAGTGCCTGTACCAATACTGCTTTCAATACCAATAGTTATTCCTTTTGCCTCTGCTTACTATTGCCAATTGATGTGTTTGCTGGCTAAAGCATTTTTCTTTTGTAGTTTGCAGCTGAATAGTTTGTTTTACAATTCGTATTAAGTAAAAAAGTTTACCAGATCGATACCCTTTCCTTTGTAATCGATTTTTAGTTTTTCATTTATATTTCTCTTGGTATTTGGGTTTGATTTGAATATCTTAAATTAGTATTGATGTTTGTGAGTTTTTGTTATCATGTAAATTAATTTTGCCTTTAAATTACAGTATCTTTGGGTAAAACATCATTTTTGTAATTTTAGATTGGGCTTAAAATATTAACAGGTGTAGCGGCACAAGTTTTGCCTAAAACTGTAAACGGAAGAACCTTTTTATTTAAATTTAAAAGATTTTCTAATAGAAAAGGTGAAACAGATTGCACAGGAAGGAAAAAATTATGTAAAATATATTACTTAAAATTTTGTTTAACATTTTTCTATCAGCCAATCATTATAATTGTTACCCAGCAACAACTTACATTGATTTTTAATGAGTTAAAATTGCAAAAAAATGTACTGAAACTACTTACTTATTAGCATTTTAACTCATTATTTTAACATTAAAGACAAGTACTAACCACGTTCAATTAGAAAGAGGGAGTTAAATAAATACTTATCCCGATCGACTACAAATAAAAGCTTAAATAAACAAGTCCTTTAATGAACTCACTTACTTAAATGGCTATTACCGAACGATTGTTTTAAAGCCTAACTCAGAGTCGATTTCCAGGCGTTTTGGTCTTCTGCGCTTTGTCTCCAATTTCTGACACTAAGTTTTCAGACGTCTTCCTCCAGTTGATCCTTTCATCGGAGTTTCCTCTTCTGCGTGATCCGTAACCAAGTTCACATTTAAATGACTTCTCAGCTGAATCATCTTTGTTAATTGTCACAACATGGCCTGACCAAAGTAAACGTTGATATCAGATACTTGTTACTATGCCAATGTCGGCAAACAGTTCATACAATGCACGGTTCATACGACACGGGTATTTTTCGTCAACGCAGATTGGTCTATAGATTTTCCGCATAATCTACCTCTGGAAATCTCCAAAAACTGCTTCATCTGCTTTTGCAAGTGCCCATGCCTCAGAATCACATATATGCAAGGGTAGTATCAGTGTCTTGTTGAGAGTGATTTTTGTTTTTCAGAAGGTGGCTATTAAAGTGCTTAGTTAATCCAGCGTAGCATCTATTGGCCAATATTGTTGTTCTTTTTATCTCAAAACTAATGTTGTTTATTTTTTTAAGGCCGGTGCCGAAGTAGATAAAATCATTTACTATTTTAAAATTGTAGGTTTCAACTTTCCCTGCCTACCCAAGTCTACTGGACATATTGTGCGTTGATACCATCAACTTTATTCTATCTTCATTTGCTGCCAGACCCACAGTGGCTGATCCTGTCTGGACTTTTTAAAGGATGGGAATTACTGCTCGCAATATTCGCCAAATGATGTCGACATCGTTGGAGTGAGTGGGCAACATCTGCTGTTTATTGAATAGTGCGCCAGTTCTATTCACGTTTGCGTATCGTGTAACCTTTTCTAAGAGGATGTTAAAAAGATCACACGCAAGGTTGCTTTCTTGACCCAAACTTCGTTCGGCGCTAAAATGCGCACATATATTCCTGGCTATCTTAACTGAGAGTGACGTATCGGTTGGGGTCATCCTGCCGAGCCGTACTAGTTTTACAGGCATACCAAACTGAGACATAGATGGAAACACGGTTGCACATTTGGGGCTGTCGAATGCGGTCAACAAATAGATGATATTTATCGATCTGGCTTTTTTTTAAATAAGCAACACTCTGGGGATGGCCCCTATACATGCATAACATTGTGTTGGTATCAGGAAACTAGGAAAAGGTTAAGGGTAGGACGATAGAAGGGGTAGTGTTTATGGGCATTTGATTTAAATTTCTCTACATTTACTGTAACAGGAATGACATCCTTAGGAAGTTCATTCCACTTACGAACCGTGCGACTTAGGAACGAATTTTTTCTGTAATGCGTAATGCGATTCACTGGCCAGTCTTGAAAGACGAGTATTATGCAAAAAGTCCCGGGTTTTAGAACCAAGTTTCCTGATTTGTTTAGAGCACATTCCATTGTAGTATCGATAGAATAGTGAAACATAACCCACATTGCAACGATATTTAAGTGAATCGAGGCTGTTGAGTACTCTGACGTCACCCGTAAGTACTTTCGCCCGTTCCTGTATACTGTCAAGTAGCTCCAAAATAGATTTCGGAGCACCTGCCCATAAATTAGAGTTATGTTCGAGTGAGAAGTTCCGGTTGCGTAAAATTATTCCTACACCATTTCAAAAAACCAAGAAACTTGGATGCTTCTTTTGATACAAGCAAAACATACATTTAGGGTGCGAAGTAAAGAAGGGTCGATAATGTTATTTTGGTGCCCTTTAACACACGAAATATGTGTTGTTTTTTTGATTGGTTGCGCAAGGTTATCATTCGCAGTGAATAGCTCAACACATCGACCTTCTATATAGAGTCGTATTGCCGAAATTGCGAAACCAATAAAAATTGTAAATATTGAAATCAACAGTAACAACTATTTAACTGTTTGCACATTCTCCAAGGACCTTGGTCACGGAATCAGAAAGGGAGTCGAAGCCACCCGTAGATATATCCCCTCCCACGGTTGGACAGAAATCCGAAGTATAGGGTGAGATACCTGATTTAGAATTTAACCCAAGAAAGCTAAACTCTGCATTAAACATCTCAAATGGTTGCTGACACTGGCACACAGCATCTGTTCGAATGTACATCACAATGCCCTGATGGGGAGAGAAAAGTAGGGGCACATTGCCAGATACCTGCATTTCACATAGAGCAAGAGCACCTGGTCGATGTAGACTAACGTGAGCATATACTATAAAAAAATTTTTCTTATTCCACGTCTGTTACAGAAATATATTATAAAGCGTCCTGTCATTAAAAGTAAAGCAAAAAATCAAATAAAAAGCCCTACTTTTCTGGAAAAAAAGTAACAATGTTAATCACTGCCAACTCAGATGCACAACGTTGAACAGTTACACAGCAATTAACCCCATTTGGTATATTCAGTAAGGAAGTGGGTTTATATGTAATGAAGTAGGGAAACCCAATACTTTATCCGAGATGCCAGAAAATCACTGGACTGGTTAAGTGGCAGGAAAAAAGAATATGTTTTTTGACATTTTATGTAACCATAATTATTTTAAATGAATTAAACTTTTTTTTGAGTTTTTGTTTTAAGAACCCGCTAGAAGCTAGTTTTTGCCAGGCCAGTAGGGATTTTTTTCTTTTATGCATACGATTTATTGTCCAAAAGTAAAAGTCTTCAACACTTTAAATTGTACCGATCAACTCAGGAAGTAAATCGGGTTACCTTTAATCATCGATCCTCCCATCCCACCGAAAGTGGCGTTTAATTCATTGAAGCCGTAATTTAAATTTTTTTAAAATATTTTTTGTCAAATCGTTAAATATGTATAAAAAGGCATATTCTGAAAAAAAAGATACACGGAAAAAATTTTTTTTTACGATTTTTATTTTTTTTTTCAGAAAATTATAGTCTGTTTCAGAATTTTCGTCGTAATTTTAAAATGGAAAGTGATTTTTTTAAAAAAAATGAGAAGCAAACAAAAGCTTGCATTGTCTTCTTTCGAGAATTTCACAACTTTTTTAAAGAAGATTTTTATAATTTTTTTTGTTTATCAGTAATTGTCATACACTTAAAAAGAAACCATATTATGTTTATCCTTACCTTCATCATCATAATCTTCGCTATCATTACTGTCACTTTCAAGTATTTCTTAAAAAATAATAGGCGATAAAAAAAGCTGTAGTTTGGAATTTGATAATTGTTGCTTTTCTTTCCGCTCATTTTATAATATCTTCACTCGACTTTTCTCGGCTGCATTTGCGAGCAGTGTTCCCTATAATTTTTAAAATCCTTATTTCTGGCTTCCTGAGCTTCTTCTGAAAGTTCTCCAATCGGTAAAAGGGCATATTTTATGATTTCGGGACCATGAGTTAAAAATTTATGTATTGTAGGAGTCAAACAAAACCATTTTAACACTCTAGTGAATGAAGATGACTGAAACTTGTTTACGAACCTATCTCTATTGAAATTTAAATCCTCCGACAACAATAACAACAATAGTAAACATTGAACACGACTTCACACAGAAAAATGTTAATAGCAAAAAATGTAGCAACAAGCCCGCAAATTTTCTCTTTTGTTTTCTCAAGCTAAGATTTCATACTTCTAGAAAATATATGATTCAAACCGCAACCTTCACTAATTTAGAAGTTATGATTCACGAAACATCAAAGATAGGCCAATTTTAGACCTTTTTCAAAAAAAATCATCAAAAATATTTTTACACATATTTTCAAAAACACTACATCATTTTTGTACACTTAAATACCTAAAGTTAAAGGTTCAATTCTTAAAATAACACTTTGATGACGTTAAATTTGGAAACTTCAGACTCGCTTAATGCAAAATTTTACTTTTTTCGCTTTTTAAAAAAATTGCAAAAAATGTTTAACTTTGACACGTCACTACGGAGTCATTTGACAAGATAGATGCTTGAAGATGTACATAGTGATGTAGAATTTTATCCTGTTTTATCCAAAACCAAATATTAATACAAAAACTTAATTTTAAAAATTAAATTCAGCGTCACTTTTAAACCGTTTCAAGCCACAGTGCATCCGTCCATTCTCGCAATTTTAAGAATATGTTATAAATAAAGACTTCGCTAACCTTTTTGTCGCAGGAAACAGGCCAGTAGTCTGTAGTGGCTTAATGCCTCTACTACGTTTAAGCATTAAATTTTATTATTTAGCCAGTTCAAAGTTCACTATAGCCTCAAATATACCGAATATGTTTCTGTTCAGTATACATGTTAAAGCCATAAAGTTAAGCGCAATTTTTTGTCAGCATAAGATGTATATTCGAATTAATTATAGTCTAAAAGGCTTATTTCGGGAGGACGTTTGTATGGGGAATATGCCAAATATTGGAACAATTGTCCCAAAAAATTACAAACTTGTTTATTGTGCTAAAAACAACGTATCAGTGCCAAAGTTAATCGAAATATCTTCAAAATTGCGACTTGTGCGTTGATAACAAGAATACTTTGACACCCAGTTGGATAAACGTAAGGAAAGAGGGATGAATAGGCATGCTTAAATCGACTCAGGAAGTGAGTCTGAGTCCATCCGGGTACTGAAAAATGGTTCTCAGACCATTATTTTTGGGCGCTACAAACATCTGAATAAAAGCATAACTCATCTTCTATGTATGGGTGTGGGTATAAATATGTCTGTAAAAAGTCTCTTATTAAAAAACTTTTTCAAGTGAATGCAAATTATGGGCATTAAGGATAAAACCAAAATTGCCTTATTCTACTTTGTTTTATATTTTAACTTTATAAACGAGGAAAGATAAACAATATTAAAGATGTTAGATTTTTTCTTTAACATAAGTAAATTAAGTTATTTTTATATAATTGTAGCATTTATTATAAAGGGTCTTACAAAAGGGACTACGAACTTAGCAGTTGAAAGCGGTCATATACAATTATTTTCTAAAATATTCCTTTTCAGTTTGGCCTTTCGAATTACCTTAAGCGAATAAAATACGTGAATACACCAAATATGTTAAATTGGTTATATGAAACCGGGTGCTACGTTCGGATAATAATCAAAAAACTTTCTACAGCAATTAATACTTGCGATCAAACGGTACGTCAACAAATAAGACATTTTTAAGGTTGTCAAGGACATTTCGAAGCAGTCACGTTTTTGTGTCAACTTTTGGCTTACGAAGTCTGCGACTATTTTAAAATGGCTCTGCCAGGTTACCGGACAGAGCTACCCAAAGCACAGTTCTTGTCGAGGGTTGGCTCGCGGTGAGATGATGTGATCTGGCTACCAAGTGCATGGATTTGACCTTAGTAGACTTTTTAAAACCACAGCATAGTGACCCTCGAGGTAATCGTTATTTATACTGTAGATATAATGCGGCCTGATTAATGCACCAGAATTTTGAAAAAGTTCACAAATTGGATATGTTCTATCTAGCAAAGTAATATTTTATCGTTTTGAATTAATTAAAAATTTTCAGAATATATCACGCACAATTGATAAACCTTAATAGAGTTAGGTCCAAACTGTTGCTTTAGTTTGATTTTGCCAAAATCCTAGTAGCCGATTGACCCAACTAGAAACCTAATGGTAAAAGTTAAAGACGCACAATGAAGGACACTTTTCAAAGCTTTCAATGGAATTTTTTTTTTATTTCTCACACAAACAAATAACAACAAAATATTCCAATAGTTTTTGGTATGTATGAATGTATTTGTGTTTGGGTACAATTATAACATAAGCCCTAAGACACATCTGTTTTTGCAACCTGGAAGCATCAATAAAATAATGAATGGAAGATGCGAACTGGCACATTTTTACTTTTTGTTTCACGTCTCATTTGTTACTTTTGCAGAAGACATATTAAAGATGACTTTGTTGTATTTTCTTAACATAACAACATGTTTGTTCTTGTTATTATTCTACAGAGCTGTGCTAGTAAAAGTTTATTTGCTATTTTGTATGTGTCTATTTATATATATGTGTGTGTGTTGTTTTAAGCATTTCCTTTGTTATTAGTACCTGGCTTTGATGATAATAACCATTAATACCATTTCCGTTACCGCTACATTCTTATGTATGTTTGCGAACAATAAGTATGACAATATCTACACACACATTCAAGCAAAAAATATTATCTATTGAAAATATACAAGATGTATATATTCAATTTGTTGATTCTAAGTAGGTGTCGAAGAAAAAACTATTATTTCCCCAGCGTTCACATAACTATTGAACAAGTTAAAATATGCTTGTCAGGTTAGACTTTTTTTTTAACGTTTTCAAAGTAAAAATGATAATTTTTTCTACAATCTTCTTTAGCCGTCTATAACTGTGGAACTATTCTGTAAGAAAGTAGTTATAAGTTTTCAGTAAAATTTGTAACAAATAAGATAAAAGAGCAGTTCTACGAAAGGCGAACCTAAACGCGAACCTAAACTCGAAAAAAAAGTCAATTGACTAAGTCTTAAGACGCAAGCACACACGTTCATACATATTTTGTTGTTATTTTTTCATTACTATTTTTTATATTATTTAGGCCAGAACTTAATTTACTTATACACTGGAAATCCTGGTTCCCCTTCAAAATGTTTACATAGCAATTTTTAAAATAAAAAAAACTATTTCTTTTGGTCTAAATTAGGCATCAACTAATCAGGCATGTTCTGCATTTCACTTTGAATTAAATTTTTGAACATCCATTAAACATGAGTAAAAAATTGCTACTTTTCCGGATGATCAAAAAATAAAAGTATACTTTTCAAACTGAAGCGATTTAAAATTCAAAGTGGAATGCAAGACATACCTGAATATTTAAAATATTTTAAAAATGCCAATTATATTTAAAAATGTAATGATATCCTAGAATATTAGGTTTATTGGTTTACTTTCTCAGTAAAGTTCGCACTCAAAAATAAACCAAGTAAACTTCACTTAAATTAGGCCGTAGCAGTGACAAAAGTACGATGAAAACGGATTTTTTTAAACCATGTTCAAAATTTCTTAGCTTAAGCCACATTTGGGCGGAAACGGGATTGCTTAAGTTTGAAACCGTACTTGATGTAAGTTTAAAAGGACTGTTTGGACCGCGGGTACCACTCTCGATGAAGGGATCCACTAAGATTTTGGAAAAATTGGACCCAAAGGAGGTACAGATGGGCTAAAATATATCTCTGGTCACAAGCAATAGTAAGATAATTCAATTTTAATATTCGAAAAGGTTTTTGAAAAAAAAAAATTTTGGTTTAGGAAAAGAGTTATTATTATTATTTTGACCACAAATGATAATTGAACTTAGGTAGTTAACAAGATGTTTAACAAAATTATAAAAAATAAAACTTCTATTTTTTATTAAAAAACAAAAAAAGTTAAAGCTGAAAGTTTTTAAAAACTTATGTCTGTTTTAATTTTCTATTGAATAATTTATTTTTCTTGAGCTTTTACCAACTTAAATGATTATTAAAAATTAAAAGTGTGCGAGGATTGGGTATATGATTTTTAAATAAAATAAAATAAAATATTGTAAAGCTAATGCTTAAGTATATTTTAGTGTTACCTGAAAATGCTAAGAGTGCTCAATGCGATTAAGGAAAATATATATGTTTAATACCTTTAACAAAATTTATGTTATAGAAATGTGAGTTTATAGAAAAAATTAAGCGTTTTTTGCTGATTACGATAGTACATAAAACTCAATTCATTCCTAAATTGAGTAAGCTGGTTAATCTTATAATCACAGATAAAATGTTTTAATAAACTTTTTTGTAAGCAGAAAAATATCAAGCAAACTTTTTAAAATACTTTGTAAAATAGCTGTCATATTACGCCCTATATTTTTTTCCTCTAGTTAATAATATTTTGTAAACAAACACAATCCAATAAAAAAAAACTAAACTTAAACTTAAAGGCTTAATGTTTTCATGTGACACCCGTTAAAATTCACCACATACGTGGTAGATTTTTTATTTGTGAACAGGGCTGTCAGTTATGGCGATTTTACGCCAAATGTGGCGATTTTTTAGTGCTCTTGGCTATTAAAATTTAGTTTTGACGCCATGGCGATATTGTTGGCGATTATATTAACAAACGGCAAAGTTTTTCAACTAACTAATGATTAACAAATTTAATACAAATCAGTGTTGCAAAAGTTGTTACGATCGTACTTTTTTTGATGCTATTGGATGGTGAAAAATATCGTGTTACTCCTTTGGCTATGTTCCTTTTTGTAGTTAATATTTTAAATTGTTTAGTTTTGTTTCTTGCCAACTATTTTTTTCGTTCCATGTGATTTTCTTGAAAACTAGCCTGTGAAAAATATTTTTTGTAATACTATTTTACAATCAAAGGTTTTGAATAGTAAAAGTGTTTTCAGACGATATGTATTTTACACATGATTAGTCACTTTTGCAATCCACATGTATTTGCATATGTCTGTCAAAATTGTCATTTTACAGACAGTTTATAATTTTTGCTTTCACACGTACATATGTTATTACATCTGACATAACCTTCAAACCAAAATAAAAAACTTGCATTTCCTTGTTGTTATTCTAAAAGCAGCTGATGACACATGCTTTGTCAGATGAAAATAGAGCACGCTCTAATTACAAATTTGTCACATGACATTTACATATGTGCTTCACACATGCAATGTTTAAACGCGATCAGACGGCAGATATCAATTTCTCACTGCAAAATTTGACAAGTCATGTGTAAAATACATATCGTCTGAAACCCCTTTAAATAATAAATAGGTTTAAAAAACGTGAATTACGTACAATATTTTGACCCAAAATGGTACAGAAGGAACAGATGAAGCTGAAGTTTATAGCTTACTAAATGCATCTTTTTAATTTCTTGAATTAGTTGCTACATAAGCAAAAAAATGTTTTTTTAACTTTCTATGTATAGATTCACACATTCAAAAACTATACTGAAGGTAATATTAACATAACTTGCATATTACTCCTTTTTGTATAAAATAACCTTGTTTGCCACAGATTTTACATTTAAAATTACTGCAATACCAATGCTGCATTAAGTTGGTGTTTTAATCTAAGCAAAGTTTTTAATATTTAACAACATTTCACTTAACAAAGTAACTGTCATTCTACGTATTCTCTTAGTTATACATATTTTCAATTCTTCCTTTTAATTTCTTGGTGTACAAAAAAAAAATTTAATTTTTACTTTAGTTAAATAGTTATTTCTTTTTATTTAATTAATTTAATAAAAAAAAACATTAATATTTCATATGTTTATTTAAGTAAAGTAGTTTTTGAGTTTTTTGCATCAAAAACAATAGATTTTTATTATGGCGAATTTTTTGGCGACTTTTTTTGTTTTTAAACTCAAAAAAATATTTTTTGGCGATTTTTGGCGATTTTTGATACCCGTTTTGGCGATAGACCCTGAAAAAAAACTGACAACCCTGTTTGTGAAGATGCTTGTGGCGAAAAAAAACTAATCTTAAACACACCTTCAATTATGTCAATCGACGCAGAAATTTTTGGACGATTAGAGAATGTCTGCCAATGTGTTCTTGTGATTAAAAATATTTTGATGAAATTTGGTACATGTGTTTTTTTGCCAAAAGAACCAAGCTTATTCCCTGCGGCAAATATGTCACATTTGTTCGGCGTACATGTCCTGTTACAGGAACAAAACATGAATTTGACAAAAGTTGTTCGTGGTGATTGGCTAAAAAAGTACACATGAAATAACTAGGTAAAAGGTGTTAAAGAATTTAAGTAAAAAATAGAACAACTGGTCCCTACAGATATACATACATCTGTTTAAACATACAAACACACACATGTAAAAACAACAAATTAGCTTGAATAGGATCTTAGCGATTAATGCAAAAAGTGCTTATATAGGATTGGCCTGTAACCCGTTCTGAGGTATTAGTCTTAAACCAATTGCCCCCTCCAATATTAATGCGATGTAAAAGTGACAGATTTCTTTCATACAAAGTGCAAGAACTAAAACCATTCCGGTCACGTTAATAATTTTAGACCAGTCCTCTTCCCCGTAGGTGGTTTTCCCTACAAATGCTCCCCCAGGATAAGCTTTTTTGGCTAAAACTAGCTCTAATATTACTATATCTTCCTAACATTTTGCGTATACTCATAAACGTATGCCATTAAAGTTTAAAAATGCTTCACTTAATAACAATCTTAATTTTAACATTAGTCCCATACAAATCTAAATCCCGGAAATCACTATTGACATCAAGTTGGAAATAAAAAATGTCATCAAAAAGTATTTACACATTTCAACTCCTTTAAAAGGAAAAAAAACCTCTAAATTTTGCCAAGATGGATCCGTTTTTAACGGTGTTTTCCTAGGTGGCGTTTTCCCGCTAATCATATTAACCAACCCACAAAAGTCACGTTACCCTGCTTACATTAATGCATACGGTGGTACTCCCTAAAAAAAGTTTTGTTGCAGGCTATAAAATGTTCGAAACTGACTGACTTTAATTTTCTGCCTTCTTTTACAATAACAATTAAAAAAAGCTTGAACTAAGTTTAATGAAAAATGTAAGTAAAATGATCACATCCATAAAAATTGAATTTTCGATAACTTAAATTGAAAATTTGGTGTTGATGCTTCATGTTTCCGCCAAAGTTTTCCCAGAGAATAAGGATTTACGCCTGGAAGAGGATTGCCAGAAATGTTAGAACTTATCCCTAGCTTAGAAATAGAGCAAAAAATATACAGGGTGCAAATTACGGCATTTGATAGCAAACGACATTTTAATTGATCTAGTTGTCTATGTTTTTGTTATGGGAACTCTTATACGAAATTTTTAATCAGGATTGCTTGTATTATAAACTCTAATTTAAATGAGTAGACTTTAAATCCTTCAGAAAGGAGGAAAGCAAGTCTGGTTCCAGCAGCCATGATAATTCCAGCTCCAAAAGGGTTTATTAAATTGTTGTGGTCGAAATGTTCGTGGGTATGCTTGTGTATCATATAGGGTGTAAAACTATAATCGTAGTGTGTACTTTACCTTAGAAATTAATGTTAACGTATAACTGGTGAAGTTCTTGTGCCACCGTCAGATTAACTTAAGAGAAAGCAGTTACCAATGATGGTCTCACTATTTAATAACGAAAGTTGGAGATTCGAAGGCGACCAAATGCCACCCTAGCCCTAACCTTAAACGATGTTAGCTGGCAATAAAGTGAAGCTTACGTCAGGCTCTCTCAATCACTTTACAAGACACCAGAGATTTTTGGTTTCGGGAAAAATATGATTAAAACGTTAAGACTTAGGAAAACTGACGGAAGTTCTTTTGACAAAAGTAAGTGAACTTATTCGACTAAGTCTGGAAAAACTTACTAAGTCCGTATATAAGCGTGTGAAGCAGATTAATAACTCTTTCCCTGGTTTATTCCGAAAACGAACAAGATTTAAATGTGTTAAGGAGATACTTCCAAGATTTTGATTTTTAAGCCTTCGTAGCCTTCATTAATAATTGCAGTAAAATGTGTGATTGTTTACTTTGTGTACCAAGGTTGGGCGGTACCTTTTTCCCTATTTTTATAACACTGTTTTAGTAGAAAAATTGCGACCAACAATAACAAAATGGAGCAATAACAGGCCTGTAAAAAACTGCTCAGTTGCTACCCTGCAAATGCCAATGAATTGAAACATATGTATATCCTAGACCCAGACGTCAAGATTATGACTTTTAAACCTGAAAGTTTGAGCTGGAATTGCCGTCAGCCTGCCGCTTTTTCTTTACAACTTAAAATGCAAGCCGAAGCTACTTAGCCACATGCAGCATTATATGTACTAAGACTTAAGCCTTTGGTAAACAGGACTCCAGAGTTGGATCCAAATCAAGTGGAAGCCGTACTGATCTCTACGATTTTCAGTAAAACAATAATACATTAAATCTCTAAACCTTTAAAAAACCAAAACAAAACCAGACAAAGCTTGCTATAGGGTAAAAGATAATCATTAGTCACCGCTCTTTTCTGTCTTCTTGCAAGTGTTAAGCCTATATTAGTTTTTTTTTATTTAAGTACACATTCACACACATACATTTGCTTGTATCTGTAGTTACATTCCTGTCTGTTGTTTCCATTGCTCTTTAGGCCACGTTTTCATTTCCTATTGTATTTGGCCTGCTGTCTACATTTGTTAACTTATTGCTTTGGGATCTTGGTGTAAGGTCACAACATTCAGTCTTACCTAAATAGCATTGTTGTTAAAGAAATGTAAAGTTGAGAATGAAATAAACTAATATTTTTTATTTGCACTCGTATAAAATAATCTATGAAAGTTAGGATTGAACCAAAATGTAACGTCACCAAATGACTATGTGCTACTTTGGAGAATTGTATGAGAAAAAAAAGATAAAAAACTAGCATGAGTCAAAGCCCCACAGTCCCTTATGTAATTTTTAAAATTTGACATAACTATCTTAATATATTAATGGTATGATTTATGGTAAAAATATTTAAAAAGATTTTATGCATTAAATAAATTGTTAACAATTTGTACTAATGTACATAAGGGCTTGTAGATTTGTATACTCCCATCATACACGTGGTAGAAAGATTATAGGATTGTGCAGTTATTTGTGACGTTCAAAACTTATAGGAGAAAGCCCACTGTTAATTATAAAATTAGCTGAAAATCTCTCTTTAAGCCGACGCAACGATATCAGTTCGTCCTTCCGTCTGTCTGGCTGGGCGTCTAGGTATTTTTGTAATCATACTTTGTACATGTCGCTTTATTAAAGGTAATGTAATGAAACCATGCCTAGAAAATACAAAATTGCTTAAATTGCATAAATTATCTTTGCGGAATAAGCTATATCGACTATATTTTCTACAAAATATAATTCAACATATATGAGTCCTACCTAAGAAAATCTTATTCAGCCGTAAGAACTGCGTTTGCAATACTGTTGCTCTCATCTAAAAAGGTATTTTTTAAAAAAGTTTTCTCAAGATCGTTTTATTTTTTTAACACAGTTTTGTAAAATTTAATATTTAGCAGAATTTTACAATTCAGAGAAAGAATGAAATTTTACCTTTAGCCAATTTGTTTAAGCCGTTTCAGTGTCTTTTGGTTTTTTTTGTACATATTACTTAAAACAATATTTTTAATATTTTACAAAGGTAATACAAATCTTGTACTTTTTTAGTATGTATGTATATACGAAACTTTCGAAGTTTTTACCAAAAAAAATTAGCAATAAAATTTTATAATTTTACTCTATTTTTTTCAAATTTTGTAATGCAGCCCCTTGACGTGGCGATAGGGGGTAAGTATGTTCTAGGAATATGTTTGAGAAGGGAAGCGAATGGGGGTCGCTGGTACACTTAATTTTTCTAAGGCCCACTCTGGGGAATACATAGGCGCTTTTACATAATTTTTGTAAATTTTTTTATGACAACCCCATTGGGTGATAGATAAAGGTGTAAGTATATTTCAGAAACATATTAGGAAGGGGAAACTAAATGGGGTTGGCCCTATACTTTATTTCTCTAATGCTGACTCTGGGCAAGTTGGGGCCCTTTTACATACTTTTTGTAAATTTTTTATGGCAACCCCTTTATGTGATAGTGATGGGGGTAAGTGTATTCTCAGTATATGTTTGGGAGGGAAAACTAATGGGGTGCGTTCGTAAAGTTTATTTTTCTAATGCCGGCTCTGGGGAAATAATGGGCGTTTTTACATCATTTTTCTAAATTTTGAATGGCAACCCCATTGCGTGATCTAGAAAGGGGTAAAACTATTTTAAGAATATGTTTGGTAGAGGATAAAAATGGGAGTCTGTGATATATATTATTTCTCTAGGGACGACTCTGGAGAGGTTGTAGGCATTTTTACCATATTATTTTTAAATTTTGCGTGGCTGGAGAATGGGGGGTAAGTACGTTCTACAAAAATTTGTGGGAAGAAAAGTTAATTGGGAAGCTGGAAGCTGTGGGAGGGATTTAAAACAGTTAAAAAAAATAAAACTTTGTATGGCAACTCTGTTAAAAGACGGAGTTAGGGTGTAAATATCTTTCACAAAAATTTTTTTGGGGAAAAATGGGAGTTGGTTTTACAATGCACATTATACGGGGCAACTCCTGGGCAGTTGTAGAGGTTTTTTAGTACAAGTTTTAGAGAACGAAACGGAGGTAGTCTTGGTTTTTAGCTTACATCTCGGTCAGTGATCGGCCGATTTTGCTGAGTTTCAATAGCGATTTGCCTGTAGATATTTCTGGTAGATAAACACTACTTACGGATATACGCAACATCAGGCGGGTTCAAAAAGTTTATTTTAACTATAACACGGACAGACGGCAGAGGGACAGACGGACGTCGCGGAATCGACTTCCCTATCTATTTGAACCAGGAAAATATATACTTTATTGGGTCGCAGATGGATATTAGGAAAACTACAAACGGAATGACATATATATATACACCCTTAGCACTTATGTAAAGGGTTTTAATAAAAACAAAGAGCTAATTGGTATTAGAAATCCAGTATCAGCTTGCACAATAATATGAAAGTATATTGCCTTCATGTATAGCTTGGCTTAAACTATAAGGAAAATACTTACGTGATAAAATAAAAGAAAATTTATTTTGTCAAGAGCCAACTAAAGGTTTCCAGTAAAAAATTGCATCTAGGCAAAAGATAATGTTTTCAAAGCAGATATATTTAAATTTATGAATCCCTTTTCTTATTTCTTTTAAACCATTTCCTAATGTATTTACTGCAAACTACATTTAACTTTATATTTACGAGTTAAGATGACCCTTATTTTAAATTTAGAGAGGTCTATGGGCACTAATACTATTTTATTCCCATAGAGATTAGTGGAGATATCTAACCCCTTGTCAAACAAATGCCTTTATCGTATTTCTTAACCTTAATGCGTTTAAGTATATTGCCCTAATATAAGTTTACCTTAAAAAAGATTTTTACCAAAACATGACACATTTCTTTTCACAAAAAAAAAGTATTCTCTTACTTACACTAAATTAATTTTACTAAAGCATTTTTATAAGAAAAGTTTTTCAATTCCCTGTTTACCAGTTTGTATGCATGTGTGTGTGTTTCGTGTGGCAAATAGTTGGCCAACAAAACAAATTAATCTTGTGCATCTTTTTTTAATAAACAAACATCTGTATGAATGTATATTTAGATAAAAAATACAACATTTTTGCACCCCTTAAATGTTTCTTCCAACAAAAAAAACAAAAAACATTAAAATAAAATATCTGCTTTATTAGCGTCAACACTTAACACAGGATCTTTGTTGGCAAATGAGTAAGTATCCTTATTTTTTCTAAGAATTTACATTTCTGTCTGTATTTCTTATATTTAAAATGACCCTTTTGGCTTTTGTTTCTAAATGGCAAAGCGAACTCAAAATAAAAACTTAAATAAAAACTAACAAAACATTAAAAACCATAAATAAATTTGACATTAAGAAGGACAGCTTTAAAATAACTACAGACATAAAAAATATATTTTTTGTGTTTCTTTCTTAATACTTTTTATACATACATACTTATCGCAGACTTAACCAAAAAGCGACACAACTTAAAAATTATCAAACTCATGTTATTTTTCAAAACGTAGCTCGAAACAAGATGGCTGGATCGTCATGATTTATTTTTGCAGTAAAGAATACATTTTAGTGGAAAAATTTAATTTAAAAGACTATATTTAAAATAAAAAAATTTTGAAGATGTCAAAGTATACTACCGCATTGAGGGCTACATCCCCTAATTGAATCTGTTTTACAGGACTTAAAAACACGTTTCTCAAAGGACCTCCTTTATTTGTTTAACCTTTGTTAGACCTCTGTTAGCAGGAAAATTTTGTGCTCTGGAAGGCGAAAATATATTTTGGTATGCGGAATTTTAGAAAGGAGGCATAGACGGGACCTTGCCCTGGCGTCCCCCATATGATGCCACAAAATAAATATCGGTTATCAAAGCAGTTCATTTTAACTTAAAATATATAGGGTGTCTGGTGGTAAATTTATATTTTCAAACTAAAATAAAAAACGTTACAACTGACATAAAATTTTATTAAGAGCATTGAACGATAGACTGGAAATGCGATTTTTTTTCTATAAAAAGCATGTCATCCAGGTGTCTTCTGTCGAGTTGAACACACTGTTCAAAACGGAGCCTTGTGTTCTGCGCCACGCGCTGTAGTAAAATTTGTGCAATTGAGCTTATTTTTTGTCCAATAATTTCCTTTAACGCTACAAGAGATTGAAGATTGTCTTTATAAACTCTTTTTTCAAAACAGATCTACAAAAAAAAATCAACGAGAGTTCGAACGGTCGACCCCGAAAGCGAAATTTTCCCGAAGCAAATTCATCGAAGCTTTGGCTGTGTGTGTAGTGGCCTCATCCTGTTGAAACCACGGGCGTGAAGAGTACGATGGATGAGCTCTCAGGTTTGGCAAAAAGTTTTACGTAATCATGCGTTGATAATTTTCACCGTTGACATTCGTCACCTGGCCTCAAGAATTTTCGAAAAAAAAAATGTTTCAGTTATCTCATGCGTACATATTGCACACCAAAGAGTTACCCTGGGGTAATGCAAAGGTGTATGATATTTCAAACGATGGTTGCGGGATTTTTCAGACCAGTAGCGGCAGTTTTGTTTGTCGACGTGAATCCAAAAAATTGGATTTTGCGTAAACCAAAGTCACTTTCTTTCAGTTCTTGACCGATTTGAATCTTAAAAGGATGGAACAATCAGCTCTTTTATTTTAAGTTTCATTAATAATTGCTCCCAGAAGTCCCAATGAGGCTTCTCTTTTTTGTATTGAAAGTTGCGAATTTTGACGTGAACTGCTTTCAACCAGTTTAATGTTTTAGGGAGCCCTTGAAAATCGACTGGGCCCAGGCCGTCGGACATTCATATCCGAAGCAGTTGCGTGGCATCTGTGCAGTCACAACCGAATTAAATTTAAACTCGGTCCATTACGTTTTCGCCAAATACCGAACTTTGAACAAAATTAACGACGATCATTATGAATTTGCTACCGGTACACAATAAAGTTATTAATATAATAAATATGTTTTTTGCTTTTTATGTAATATTAATAATTTTAAATTAATTAAACTTTTTTAATAAGTTTTTGTTTTAATAAACCAGTAAAAGCTAGTTTTTAAATTGTGTGTCAAAAGTACGGTGAGTACGGATCTTCTTAAACCAAGTACAGATTTTATTTAACCAAGTACGACTTATCTAGTACGAAATACCGTAGCTTGGATTCTTTGAAGTAACACCGGTGCGCTGGCATTTAGACACTTTATTTCTTTAAATTTTAGTTAACTTTATGTTACTCAAACTTAAATTGTGATATTGTATTATCTAAAGTTAGTTTAAACTGTCCTTACAACCAACTTCCAAATAAAAAACATACTTCATATGTTGCAGTGCATGGTTTAATATTTTTAAGCGCTCTTGTTTCAATTTTACATAAAATATAAAAATTCACAAAAAATTTCTTACTTCATCCTTAAAGGAAATTGGTATCTGTCAGGACTAAAAACTAAGGAAATTATGACATTTATACAGGAAGACAATTTTCCCCCACTGAATACTAAGGAAAATATTTTGTTTTTCAGCATTGGTAATGGTAAGAATGAACGTTGCTGCAACTAGCACTACATCATGAACACACCGACAAAAGTCTAAACCTCATTTGCAAAGAAAAGTTAAAATTTTTGCGGTTTAAGTGAAAAAAAGGCAAAAACGGATGCAGAGTTTTGTAGAAATGTGCTTTCTGATATAAAAAAAATAAAAAATTTTTAGGACGGCTAAGCAATCTGCCTGCTGCAGCTGCTACTAGAGATAGGATTAACAAAAGTGTTAAAATTAGTGTTTAACTTTTCGAACTTGAATGTGATGTCATGCTTGTTTTATTACTTAAAGAACACAAAAACCATACTTTTTTTCAACAAGTACTTTGAGGATTTCATTTTAATTGATTTCCTTTTAGGTTTGAATTTGTCTATCATGACTACATAACTAAACTGAGTAAGTTTTTGTAAAGAGTTGCCAGGTAAATAACAAGCTTAAGATTTATATTTTTAGAAGGTTTTTATTTTTAATAGTCTTAGTATTAAGAAATAATTAAATCGATTAAAAGTATTTCAGTTTTTTGAATGAATTTTAATTGAATAATATCTATATAACAGCGCTAAATATGGGAAAAATTAAATCAAAGGATTTATTTTAAAAAAACTTGAAAGGTCTTCACTGTCAGGGCTGGTATTTTCATACCAAATTTAAGATAAAAAGTACTTGAAAATCAATACAGCAATACTTGTATGAAAATGTTATTTAAATTTTCCATTAAAACAAATCTGTGCCAGAGTTTTCCTGATGATTTTTTGTCACCTTTTATGGAATTATTTGTTTTTTTACCCACATACATACATACGTGGTAGGAGTATTATGCGCTTGTGCAGATAATTGTAATGGCCAAAACTATAGTCTAAAACCAGGGTCGATTAAAGCATGTCCATCCATCCGTCCAGCTGGGTGTCCGTGTTAGGATTTGGATTATCAGCTCTTTAAAGTGGGCTCTCTTTCTAGTTCAGTTGACTTTACTGAGCTAGGCCGCTCTTCTAGTTCAGTCGCTCTGGAACTCAATACGGTTTGTGTAAAATAAATCTGTCAGAGCCACGGCCGGTATATGATATTCGAAAATATATCTTTTAGCTTGTTTAATGTTTTTTTTTTCATTTTCTACTTAATTATGTGAAGATACTCATTGTTAAACTAATTGCTTTTAATAGAAAATTTTCGCTTTATTTTATTATATTATATAATGGTTTCAGTTCATTATATAATTTGTTAAAAGAAACTTTTATTTGAAAAAGACAGGTTCTTTCCTACCGATACTAGCCGAGTAGAATGCAGCTACGCATTTTTATTATCAGTACTCTCTAAGAGGTAGTACTGTCTTTTGGCTGTAGGCATCACCTATTTTACTTACATGTTATGCATTAAACACATTTAAGCTACACGAACACGCGACTACATGATCACAAATGTTGCTTGCTACATTTGTGTCCGTGTAGCTGCTACTGAAATATTTACTAGACTACCACTACAAAGTAATTTGTGTGGAAATTTTAAAAATTAATATGTAACAAAAAATTAACAACAATAAAAATTCAAACAAATTCTTAAGTTATTCTTGTTGAAGCAAACAAAACAAAACAAAACAAAAACAATAATAAACAGTAAAAAATAAAAATTAGCTAAAACAAACAACTTTGTTATTTTGCAAAATGTAAACAGCTGCTTTCGGCCTTTCAGTGGTGCCACTTAAAGTCTTTTTGTGTGGTTTAAGCTATATTTTTTTGCATCTTACTGTATTGGCAGCACTAACCTGTTAATTGTCGCGTACAAAAGTAGAAATTAGTTTAATTTCGACCACACCACAAAATTAGCATGGACAGCAACCCGTAGTCTTGTTGCCTTGTAGCCATTCAAAAAAATATTCTCATAAGCACACGTGTATTCTAATTTTAACTGGTTGTGTTCGGTAACCTGTAGCGAGGAATGTATTAATGCATTAATGAGAAAGGAGAACGGACGAAGTTTACTTTTCCATTTACACTATGCTTTTTGTATTAAAAATTGATCAGTCTCTTTGCTCAAAAGAGAATAAAAATGTAACAAAATAAATAAATTGGTTCACATTTTATTTTTATTTATTTCGCAAGAGTTCAAAATATTTTTAACTTCCGTAAAAATTTTAAAACTGGTCCCGTTTTTAAAAATATTTTAAACAAAACGACCTTAAGTCAAAATTCCTAAAAATTAAAGTTTGTAAAGTCACACCCGTCGCAGCCTTTAGCTGGTCACTGTGAGCATAAATTGTGTTCTTTCAGTGTATACTTGCTATTTAAAGCTTTTTAAAATTTAAATTTGGCATTTTTTTGGGGTATAAGTAAAAATTTGAGTAGAATGGTTTCGCCTGTAAAAAATGGAGTTGCCTACATATGTGGAGGTATTAAAATCGGAGTTATCGTGGAGACCAAAGGCTGCTGAAATTGGAGTAAAATGCGACCAATAAATACTTCTGTGCAACGAATATTCAATTTATGAGTTTAGAGCTCGAATTTAAACCAGTATTTTAGTTGGGAAATAAAACCTTAATACCTAGTTGTACGTCTTGACGAGACAAATTCATGCCTTGACAAATGTCAAAATCCAAATAAAAAAAATCCGGTATTTTTATACTAAGTTTGACGTTTGTCTAGGCATTAATTTGTCTCGTCGAGACGTACAATAATACATTTACATATATATGACACTAAAATATATTTTAGTCATTTTCAAATCAAATTTTGACAGCTTTTGGATTCAATGACACCCTATATATAATTTAGTATCAAAGTTTATTTTTTATTTTTAAACCTAATTTTCAGCTTGCGTCGAAACTATTTTAAGCATTAAAAAAGAAAATAATAGATTTAGAATGAATGAGAATATATAGGTTTGTATGTGGTATTAACGTTCTGGTATATTGCAAAAAATTTAAATTTATCTCCAGCAGTACTGCAAGGAATGAGTGCTGCAAGTGCTGTTTCCGAAAATGCAATAGAGTCGGCTCTTATCGGTTTTGCTTTATTTGTAATGAAAGCATTCCTTTTAAAGCTGTGATCACATACATAAGTCAAAGATTTATTACATAAAAACAATTTCAAAGTAAAAAACCAAAGAAACGTTAAAATTTTTTTTTGGGGCAAACTTGGCCATTACATAATCAAACTTTGAATATAGCGGCGGCTTATTATTGGTTTGTGTTTATTTCAAATGCAATTTTCTATGTTTATACTAAGCTGACGATAGGTATTTTTTAAACATTAGAATGAAAATATCTTAAGAAAAGCAAACAAAAGAGTTAACAGCAAGTCTAACAAAAAACAAGTAAGAGCGCTATATTCGGCGGATCCGAATCTTAAATACCCTTCACATTGGCTTTTCGAAACCGCAAACTTTTATTTTTTTATTTTATCCATTTTTTGACATATTCATGAAAAATTCTTAATTTTAAAATAGGGGTCTGTGCCATACTTTGACCCTCTTATAGGGACTACGGGGAAGAGGTAGGGGTTTTTACCCTAATTTTTTAAAATTTTGTAAGGCAACTCTTAAGAGGGTGGAAATAGGGAGTAAGCATGTTTTTAGACAATGTTTGCAAGGAAAATTAGTTCTACACTGACCAATCCACGGAAACCCTGGAAGCTGTAGGAGGAGATTTATTAAAATTTACCAAACTTTGTCTGCGAGCACCCTTAGGCCATGGGGTTGAGGGTAAGTATTTTTAGGACGATGCTTGGGAGGGGAACATATATGGGTCGGTCGTAAGCTTTAACTTTCTAAGGCCGACTCCCTTAAGGGATGGAGATAGGGGTAAGCCTGTTTTAAAATTATTTTTTAGAGGTCTCTGATACATTTTAATCCTAAGGGGCGACTCCGGGAAAGTTTTATGGGCTTTAACCCTAGTTTTTTCAAATTTTTTATATCAGCCCTTTTAGGGCTGAAAATAAGGGGTATCCTAGGAATACGTTTAAAAAATTAATTGGGGTCGGTCTTTGATTTAAGCTTTGTTGGAGCATCCTAAAAGCTGTGGAAGCGATTTTAAATAAACAAAGTATGTTTCACAAAAATGTTTGTGAGGAATAATTAGTGGAAGTCGGTCTAACATTACACCCGTGTAGGGGCAACTCCAGGGCAGTTTTAGAGGTTTTTTTGAAAAATTTTGAGGGAAAGACACAAAGATAGTCTTAATTTTCGGGATAAATCTCGGTCAGTTTTTGGCGATTTTGCTGAATTTAAATACTGTACTTTTTTACATATATTTCTGATAGTTGGATACCACTTATGGGTCTATGCGACATATGAATGATTTCAACCATAACACGGACAGACAGACAGACAGACAGACAGACAGACAGACAGACAGACAGACAGACAGATGGACATCGCCAAATCGACTTCCCTATCTATAAAGACCAAGTAAATATGTACTTAATGGCGTCGAAAATGGATATTTAAAAACCTACAAACAGAACGAAAAGCTTATATATACCCTTATCACATATGTGAAGGGTATAAAAACAACATAACAACATCATCGATAACAGCAAAGTAAGAAGTTAAGCTGAAAAAAAAAATTCAAAATTTTTTGCAGCAGCAAAGATTAAAAAAAACAAATAATTGGGGGACGTTAAGTTTGGTAAACGAAAAAAGGGTTGCAAGTCGGATTAGGTCATTTGTTTGGCATATGTGGAATGAAACTTTGCTGGACTATGACATCAGCAAATAGTAGTATTACATACATACATATGTTTATTGTTAAAAATGAATCAGTTACTTCAATATATGTACATATATGTTTTCTATAATAAAAGGAATAAACTATTTTAATTTTTTTATTAGGAAGTTTTTTATTAATTGGAATTTTAGTCGAAACTTTTGTGGAGACAAAATATTAGAAAATGAGAAGCAGATGAAATATAACAAAATTAAAAATTATTTATTATTAATTTGCAAATATTTTTTTTTTTTGTTCAGTCCAGTCAGTACCAGACTAAAATTTAAGTTCTCACAATAAAATTAACTAATTTCAAAGGTTTCATCTAAGAGCAATTGTATCCCTTCTTTTTAGGCGGGTGTGCCCACTATGTTGCAGGATGCTTCGAGCGAGCGGAATTGGATGTGATTCCAGCTTATTTAAATACTTGTCCATTTTGCAAATATTTATTTTAGGTTCTAAATATTAAACCAAATTCCTTTGACTTCAAAGCCGAAATAAGGTGAGCGTTTAAGATTTTTTTTAAATAATTAACTTAAAATAATAAATTCAATTTTGAAATTAATAAAACCGCACATTGAGAGCAAAAGCAAAAAATAATACAATTAACAGCATTTTTACTGCTCATACTGTTAATCATTGTTGACAATATAAACTTTTCCTTTTACTCTATGTACATACATATGTTTTAACAACAAATTAGTCGCCTTAAGTTTATTAAATCATCAACATTACTAAATTATCTACTAAATGGAAAAGTTCTTAGTATGGCAAAGTCAAGTTGGCCGGGGTATGGAACGAAAAACGTGTTTAATAAAATCTCACAACTTGTAGTGTTTTTAGACACACACAATTATATAAAAGCTAAAGCCACACTGGAAGCTACATCTAAGTGCATTAAAAACAAATTTAAACTACGAATAGAAAACTTTCAACATCCTGTTGCAAGCTTAAGAAGATGCTTAATCCCTCCCTCACCATCGTAGAATTTGTCTGTTTTAATTTTATTTCTTCACATTTAACAAATAAATTTTCAAAAAAAAAGGAAAATTAAACTTGAGAAAAGATGAAGAAAAATTAACACGTTAATCTTGATTCTAATAAATCTTAAAGTTGTTGCCAGTTTTCCATTTTATGCGTTTATACACTTTAAGTACTTACTGTGAGTTTCTTTTTAATGCCGCTGACAGACAGAATCACTACGTGCACGCACAAACGCATATGCACACAAACAACTACTTCGTTACATCTTTGAAGTTAAATAAATAATATTTTTGTTCTACGTCATTTACAATTGAATTTCAGAAATTTCTAATTGTATTTCCTAAATTTCTAAATCAACTTTAGAATTTCCTAATCTAGTCTTAGGTAATTTCTAATTCAATTTAAGAATTTCAAAAACTTATATTACAATTTTAAAAATTTCTTATTCAACTTTAGAATTTTTTAATTAGGATTTAAATTTTTCTTTTTGTGTTTTAGAATTTATCTTTTGAAATTTAATAAAAAGGTTCTAAGACGCAATCCGAAAATTCTGAAATACAATAGAAAACTTCTAAATTGATCAACAGGTTTTGGAATATAAATAAGGTATTTCTGAGATTAAATTTCTGAAAAAGAACTAGAAATTTCTGTATATAATTTAAAAAATTCTGAAATTGAATGAAAAGATTCGATTATTAAATGAGAAATTTTTGAAACTAATTATAAAGTTTTAAAATTGAATTAGAAATTCCTGAAATTAATAAAAAGATTCTGAAATACAATTGGAAACGGTGTAGTAGTTACGTGTATGTCATGTACATATGTATGTACACACAAAAAATAACAACAAGTATCCAATAACTTTAAAAGATTTTTTGAATAGTTATAAAATATACAAATTTTTGCTTTTAAATTTGGCTTAAGTTCATATAATTTCTTTTTATTAGAAGAAATTAATATTGTTCCGTTAATGTTGAAAGAAACTTTTATTTGAGGAAATCAGGTTTTTCTACCGAGTAGAATACATTTTCGAAAGCAGCTACGCAGTTTCGTCATCAGTACTCTTTGAACGGTATAAGTGTCTTTTGGCTATAAACATCACCTTTTTAATTTACATGTAACAGAGAAAGGAAAACGTAGATATTTCCTTCTTTTTATATTGTAAGTTAGGACGAAGTTTACTTTTCCATTAAAACAAATAGCCCAACAAAAATTAAAAATATTTATTTATTGTTGTGGATGTTAGCATCGCCAATATTATAAACGGATATGGAAACTTTTCAGACAGTCATTTAAAAAACTATTGATACAGAATCCATAGCAAATAGCTGAAACCAACAAGTTTCATCAATGAAAACCTTCAGCATAAAAAGGACATATGGAACGTACGCATACTTCTTGATTCTTCAAATGTAGAGAATTGACAATTTCCTATTTCTAGGATAGTACAAGACCAGTCAAAGTAGTTTAACGCTCCTGACAACTTAACACTTTCATATTTTGGGACGCCCCAGAGTCACTCAATACCCAACAAAGAACGTTACGGTGTTGGCAATTGGAAATCATGCCAAGACAGAATTATACTTTTTTGTTTTAAAATAAGAAACCAATTAATCAATTATGTCTCTGCATGAAACAGAGAAATTTGATTTTTGGTTTGCAGTC
The DNA here is from genome assembly GCA_963583895.1 of Melanophora roralis. Classification (NCBI taxonomy): domain Eukaryota; kingdom Metazoa; phylum Arthropoda; class Insecta; order Diptera; family Rhinophoridae; genus Melanophora; species Melanophora roralis. Next base: position 48,694,186 of record OY757191.1, on the reverse strand, counting down.
TTTTTTTTCTTATCAGTTGTCTTCCTTCCTAAAGTGACTTCCTTAATACTTTGTGGTTGATTTACATACCTCGGCATTTGTCATTTTTTTCATCTTCTTTTGATTAAAACAATAGAACTAAAGTCTGTTATAAATGTTTCATGAATTTTGTCTTTTCAAAAAGCTGACATAATGTCGAAATCATAATTTTATTAGTTGGGGTACTGCTGTTGAACTTGTTTTACTTCTACATTTACCTAATTCATCATAAGAATAATAAATTTTTTCTCATTAAAAATTTGCAAAGTTACAACATAAATTTGTGTTTAAAAATGAGCTGCTTGTCTAAATAGATTACAATGTAACTTCTTTATTTTCAACTTTTTTTCTTGACATTTATTCATATTTAATATTCAGTAATATTTTAATGCCACTGTATTTTTGCAATTATATTTTCGTTCTTCCTTTTCTATGGCAGCGTTTTAAATAAACTACTTTTCTATGCAAGAAGGTAGCAAAGATTGGTGCAAATACATTCGTTGTTTAATTTTCATGAATAATTCGTTTCAGTGTTTAAAGAAATACTGAACATGTAGTTTTTTTTTTTTTGTTAATTATTTACAGGGTGTCCGCCGGCAAGTTCAGTTCATATTTGGAAGTAGTAAAATATAGACGTGGCAAATTTATTATGAAAAAAAACTCGGTAAACCAACGTGTCTTAATCTTTGAAACATTACGATGACAACCCCGATTTTCATGAAAAACATCATAATGAGTGAAGAGGCACATTTCATTTGAATAAATATGTGAATAAAGAGAATAGTCGGTTCTGGGCAATGGAAAACCCCAAAATTATTTACCAATCACCTTTGCATTCATTAAAAGTGACAGGTGGGTGTGCAATTTGATCAGGAGGAATAATAGGACCTCTTTTTTTTGAAACTCAAAACAGCGTTACGGTAACTTTAATTGGGGAGCGACATTGTAAAACGATTGAAAACTTTTTAATGACACGACTGCTTGCTTTGGGCTTGGTTAACATGTAGTATCAACAAGACGGAACCACATGGCATACACCCATGATTACAATGGAATTACTGCCAGACCTCTTTTCACAAAAAGTTATTTAAAGAAATGGTGATGTTGATTGGCCTCCACGGTCGCCTGATTTGACTGATTTGACCAAAAAACAAAGTGCTCAGAAGTGCTCACATTTGTCAAGCTAACAGTGGCGGATTGCCGAAGTTAAATAAAATATTTATCAATATTAGATCCATTTTTGCCGGCGGACATCCTGTACTTATTCTTCAGATCTTCATATAATGATGCAGTGAGACTCAGAGCATTTTGGTATTGGCGATAGACAACGTAAGACTTTGCAAGCATTTGTACCCTTTAAGGACGTTGACAAAAAGTTTCGAAGTTATCTTTTACTCCAGAAGTAAGTGGTTTGATTTAGTCTCATAAAAAATTATGACTTACAAAGACAGTTTAAAAATGTACTCAGAGGATCTTTTTATAAGTTTCCCATATCGCCTGCATTCAAGGCAAACAAGGTTTCCCAAAAATAAAATCGGTTCAGTAAAAGTCTTATTTATTATTAACTTAAATTGTCCATTAGAAAAGATTTAATCTATAGCACATTTGATCATAGATAGAAGATAAGCTCAAAATTATATATAAAACTGTTCATGTCTAGGCGTGATTATGTGACTGACAATCATATACACAAGTTTTTAAGTTTTTAAATTTTTAAATGTTGACGTAACACTATTTGCAAAAACACTAAAAATACCTTACAAAAGATATGCAAAATTGGCCCAGGCTTTGTTCTTTCAATGCTCGCCATTTTTTTATACCCTTCACATAGTGATAAGGGTATTTGTCAGTTTTTAATTCCGTTTGGTATTTCTTTATTATCCATTTTCGACCCCATTGGGTATATATGGTCTGGATCCTTATAGAAAGGGAAGTCGATATAGCTATGTACGTCTGTTGAAATCAAGTTTGCGGAGTCAGGTAAAGAAATACGGAACAGTTACTGGTATCAAACTTTAAGAAATATCCCGCTAACAATCGCTATTTAAAATCAGCAACATCGGTTCACTATTGAGCGAGATATAAGCAAAAACCCAAACTAACTCATTTTTTAGGACAAAATCCGTGCATTCTTGCAACACAGCTTGGCACTTGGTCGATTAGGTCTTCACTTTGAAGAACAAATTTTTTGGGTGGGGGCAGGAGAGAGAATACCTCCCATACAAAATAACAATTTATTTAAAATTTTCGATATGCTACATCTGGGAAACTATTACTGCTATCGACTTCGAATGTTCTACATTTTGGAAAAAAATTAGTTGGGGAGGAGCAGGGGGACCAGAACATCCCATAAAAATTAACAACTTTAATTTATCTTTTAATACAAATAATGTCGAAAACTTTTAAAACTCTCGACCTCAAACCTTATACATCGTTTTCTATTATTCATACGGACGTTAAAATTTTGTATAGTTTTCTATTTCGAAAAATAGTATTTGTATGGACTTTATTATTATTATCATTATTATTATCATTATTATTATTATTATTATTATTATTATTATTATTATTATTATTATTATTATTATTATTATTATTATTATTATTATTATTATTATTATTATTATTATTATTATTTTTATTATTATTATTATTATTATTATTATTATTATTATTATTATTTTTAATATTATTATTATTATTATTATTATTATTATTATTATTATTATTATTAATATTATTATTATTATTATTATTATTATTATTATTATTATTATTATTATTATTATTATTATTATTATTATTATTATTATTTTTATTATTATTATTATTATTATTTTTATTATTATTATTATTATTATTATTATTATTATTATTATTTTTATTATCTTTGCATTAGCATTTTTGGTCTCTCTACACTAAAGTTTTGTTTTTAATGATTAAAAGTGTTTTTGTTTAAAGAAAAATAAAATTTTTTCATATTTTAAGCTAAAACATAATGAGAATCAGGGTTAATATTACATAAGTGTATGTACATATTTTAAGTTTGTTTACATATTTAGGGTATTCACAAGGTAGTCATAAAGTCATATGTCTTACAAAAATAAAACGAAAAAATGCTACTGTTGTGAGCATCCGCTCATAATTAAATGTGCTATTTTAAATTTGAATCAGCTGCTGGAGAAAACATAAAAATAAGTAATTTCAAAAATATTTTAAAATTAATGACTGCGATCTGTTAATTATATCAACGGCTTCACTTAAGAGTTTCGGCCGCCCGGCTCAGGTTTCTACTGCTTATAACAAAACAATAAAGACAGTTCAAAAAGTCTTATTATTATAGAACAACAATTTTTTAAACTTTTTTAAAATATTAAAACTTTAAGACAATATGACTTGATAGCATACCGTTTGAATATCACAATTGATATGTTTAAACAAGTGTTATTTAAAAAAAATTAAACGACATTTCATTAGAAAAATTATTGTATTGAAACTTTGCTTTTGGGTTTTTAATTTTAAATAGGTGTCTTATTGATAAAATAAAAACAAATAAAATTGTTTTCCTTGACTGCAACGAATCGCATGCACTCTTCACATTAGTTTTTTCTGTATATCTATTGATCGATCCATCTAGACTATTTTAAAAATTAAAGTATTTTAATAAAATTTGTGGCAGGTTTTAAGTAAATAGCTATTAACATTTTTAAAATGAAAAAATGTTTAAAATTTTCATATACTCTTGCAATCAACTTTAATTTTCAAAATTTAGATATTGTAGAACAACTAATTTGTAGTAGATTTGAAACCGGTAACAGTTTTCCAGACACAGAAAAACACAAAACAAGCAAAAAAGCTTGTCGTCCTCTAAGTCTCCATGCACGGTTTTGTTGTAATAGTAACTAAAGTAACTAAGATATTTTGAAATGTTTCCACAAATTTTGTTTTAACAATAATGGATTTGTTATCTCGGTTTGTATATAACCGATCTTGCTGATTCTTAATGTCATTATTTAATGGCTAGAGATATCTATCATATGCTCTAAACACAACTGGCACGAACGACGAATTTCGCACTACACGACGAATTCATCCGTTTAAATTCGTTAAATTCGTTGCATAAATTCGTTAAGTGAAACACATTTAAAACGAATAAAACAGCTGTGATGGAGAGACCATATTTCTTAAAAAAGAAGCACTATTTGAAAAAAATAATAATTAAAAAAAAAACTATTTAAAAAATATATAAATACAACACTTAAAATACACTAATTTTTTATTTTTTTTTTATTTATTTTATTTTTTATTTAATGCAACAAATAAAAAGTGAAAATTATTCTTAAAGTATAAAATAACGTTATTTAATAACAAAATAAAAGAAAAATGGTCACTCTGTGCCAAATTATTCGTCGTTCGTCTGCGTAAGAAATAGAAATAAACCTATCGCAGAGTTTGTTACGCATGACAATTTTAGTCGACGCACTGTTTGTGTGCATTTTCATATACACAAATGTGTTTTATTTTTTAAGACGAATATTCGCAACGAAAAATTCGGCGTTCGTACCAGTTGTGTTTAGGGCAATATATGTTTTAACTTAAAAACTTGGTCCGCGGTTTTCGACTTTGCAATGGAAACTTGATTTCAAGCAGACAGAGATTAAACTGATGATTAAACTGACTTTTATATTATTAAAAATCCTGAATTTATAATATATCATCACCTTAAGCCAAAAAAGGTGTATCTAGTAATAAAAATTTTTACATTAAACTAAAAAGCTTCATTAAATACCTGAAAAATGCGTTTTTGGATTTGTCAATCAAGTCTCAAGGGTTTTTCAACTCTTTTGGCAGTCTTGGAGCAATATATAATGGAATTTGTTTGCTCTTTAGTAACGATTTTTGTTTTATCTTATTAGTTTTTTTAATGTAAAATACGCTTTTTTGAATATTAATTGACGATATAGAACTTGTAAGGTCGCAAGTGAATTAACTTAGTAGAAATTACAAACGGAGAGACAAAGTTATTTCGGGAAGTATGACATACACGATACGCATAAAATAATAAGGAATAATAGTTTTTATTCATATCAAAATTGTTCAAGTCGAATTTCGTTTGATATCAGAATGCATTAGATATACTTTAGATATTTATAATCGATATTCAAATAGATCGGTTAGACCATTTCTGTTAAAAAAACAGTCAAAATATTAATGGAGCGAGAATCGAATAAAGCATTAAAATTTAAGTTGGTGGCAATACACTTCCTCATTTTGATTATATATACGCACACTACATACATACGTGGCAGGAGTATAATGAGTTTGTGCAGATATTTATAACTACAATCAATTATGGGGCGTCCATCAAGTATGCTGATCGATTAAGACTTACTTTCTTAGCCGATTAAAAAATGGGTGTCCGTCCATCTGTCCATCCATCCGTCCGTCTAGCTGGGCGTCCATGTATTCCTTTGAAGAAACTACAAGTCGCACTTTTAAAGAAAATGGGCACAAATAAATTTTTTGCGCACTGGAACAAAGCCTATTGTTTGTGGTGATGATCGGTCAATTTTGGGCTATAACTGACTCCAATATTACTCTATTTTGACAAAATTTTGCGTTTGTGTCTTATTTTATACCGCTAACTAATATACTGAGCAAACAAATGTTCGTTCCATTTTTTTTCAAATTGTCTCCATACAAATGTCACAACGAAAAAGCTTTTTTAACTACAAGTGGCTCTAATACTACTTTACCTTCTCAAAATTTTGCCCACATGTTTATCTATATGCCACTCACTATTATACTAAACACAAAAATTATTGGTATATTTTCTTATTTAGCCCCCATACAAATGGTGTGTAGGGTAAAATATGGTCAGTTTGGCCAGCTTTAACGCTCTTACTTGTTTTTTTGTTTATATATTTGCTTAATTTTTAATTGATTTTTCTCTTAATAAAACAAAACATGCCTGCATGTAATAAAAATTAAGAAAAATTCATCAAAGTCACTTGATGTAAGTGTGTTTAGGTGAATATTTGCTTTTATTCTTAGAATTAACATTGAGTGTCAACCTTACTAAGTTCCTTAGTAAATTCTTTTAACGCAGCACTCAGTTTTTTCATATTGGATATTAATTCTTTTTTGATTGAATCATCTCGTTTTATAACACGCCAATCACTGCTATTCTTGTTCATATAATTCTTTACGTAAAAGTTATCAGCATTACAACTTCTAAAATGTGTTACTTTGCCACTTTGATATTCGTCATGAGCGTAACATTCAGTTTGATTAAATGAACATTCTAAATTATCACACTTCCAAGAATCTATAAAAAAAATGATTTTTAATTATTCAGTTCAAAACCTTTTTTTTAGATTGTAAAAACCTTCAGAGGTACATTGGTCATCATTTCCAAAGCTCGCCATTATAGACTTTTGGGAATTAAAAATAAAGAAGTAAAGCAAAAACGTAGAAAATAATTTATAACTTTTAATAAAAATCATATTCAAAGTATTTCTTCAAAAGATGGTTTTCAAAATAACAACGACTTGTTCTTATTAACGTCTGACAACAAATAACTAAATGAGAAACTGTTTACGATTTTAAAACAAATGAAATAAAACATAAATAAGGGGGTAACGAAGAACAAAACTAAATTATAAATACAAATAGTTACACCAACAAAAATTACTACTAATTTAAATGTTGAATAATAACAGCAGCACTTTTGAACTGATTAAAAAAATGAGATAAAAGAAGAGATAGGCCCGATTGCTCAGCAACGATCGGATAATATTTAGATTCAATCTCAAGCTAGTGTATAAGAGTGAGTAAGAAACACATTGGGATTTTTTGTGGGATCAGTAATTATGACATAATATTTTGTCATATTAAAAATAAAAAAAGAAATAGGGGAATTTTTATTTGTATGGCTAAATTTTAAAGTGCTCGCTTTTCAGCTCGTCAGTTCTAGAATCAAGAGTTTTATTCCTGAATTTCTTTAAAATCGTTTTTAAAATTTTAAGTACGATCCGTTCTTAGGTTTTTTTAAATCAAGCTTAGCTGGGCTACTTTTAAAATTCAATAAAAAAAATTTCAATGGTTTTTTATAAATATGTTTATACTTTGAAACAAAGTGTGTCCGTGGTCTAGATGGTAGCAGGCAGGTATTGCAGATAGCAGAGACCAAGATTTGAATCCCAGCTACGTCAAGTACAGAAAAAATTTTTCAAATTATAAATTAGTATGAAATAGAAATAAAATATACATAAAACTACTTTATTTAGTTTTTGCATTAATCCCCATTACTTTTCTAAAGCTTACATGAAGTTCGCTGTTGAGTTAATATCAATCCCTTTTTGGCTTAAATATGGCTAAAAGTAAGAAATTTGTAAAATATTTTGTCACTTTTGTACTTCATACAACGTTAGGACTTTACTTAAGAAAAGATAAATTAATTATGCCTCATACATATATTTAAAATAGGGGCCTTTTAACTACACTCTATTCTCTAAACTAACGCAGTAAATAATATCTTTTGTTTTTAGCAATACAAAATCCGCCCTTTTCTGTCTTCGCCACCATAATTACTTCTATATTTAAACTAAGGTATGGTATAAACTTTTAATACAATTTTTTTCATTTATAATGTTTTCAAAAGTTTTGTCTGATATAACTACGGGTTTTTATTTAACAAGGTTTACAGCGAGTTTCAAAATTGGAGAATTTTACAATATGAACACAAAAATTGAAAACATTAGCTAAACTCAAACTCAAATACCAAAATGTTAACCAATAAATGTTGTTTTCATAATTAAATATTTTAGCCAAGTAGTGATCTCTGTTTTAATTTGTTAGAATTTTGTTTAGTGGGAGGGAATAAGATAGAGGCATAGCCACTGAGTTACTTGTTCTACGACTGATCAGGCATGATCGTACGAAATTGTTTTTTTAATCACATGGCCCTTCATTGGTGTTAGTAATTTCATACTAAATGTTTTCGTAATTGATAAAAATATTTAATTAAGTTAGTTCTATTTTACATATATAGAGAACATTGAATTAAGAAACAAATAAGAGCGTTATATTCGGCTGTTCCGAATATTATATACCCTTCACATTGGCTTTTTTTTATACCCAGCCATCTATCCTAGCCGAGTTATTTTGTACTGCAAATAATACAATAAAAATACCTTGGGCCGGGTTTAAAGTCCATAGTAATCCTAGTTTTCGAAATAGAAATCTTTACAAAATTTTAATGTTCGTATGTATAATAGAAATACCATTGTTCGTATTAAAATTTTAATAAAAGCTGTTATTTTTGTAACGTGTTCTAGTCCCTCTGCTTCTCTACAATTATTTTCTTAATAAATGTATGAATTATTTAATCACTACATTAGCATTTATAGTTTCCTAAATATAGCGCATCAAAAATTCTGTGAAAATTTTTATTTTAATGGGAGTCTCCCCTCTCACTGCTTCTTTCAAAAATTTTTTTCCAAAGTGAAGGTCTTTTTGTAAAAAATTAGAAGTTGATAGCTGTTATAGTTTCCGAGATAAAGCGTATTGAAAACTTCATTCAAATTGTTAATTTTTATAAGGGCCACCCTTTCCCCTGCTCCTACACAATTTTTATTCCAAAATGTTAGCCTTATTGTCCAGTGAGTTTTTTTGATCATTTGAAGCCGATAGCTGTTATAGTTTCCGAGATATAGCGTATCGCATATTTCATAAGAATTGTTCATTTGCATTTCACAAAATTTGTGCAATAATACTGGAAATTTCACTTCTCCTAATGCTATCTGAAAAAAATGTTTCCGTTATTTAGGTTCCTTTCTGCAAAATATTCATGCCAAGTTTTGTGGAAAGAGTAGGTTTATTTACTGAGATATATAGGAATATATGCAAGGACTTTGCCCTTAAAAAAATGGGTTATTTTAAGTTTTTGCTGATTTTAAAAAGCAATTTTCTCCAGGATATTTATAATAGTTTGACACCAATAACTGGTCTGTATTACTTTACTTGACTTCGAAAACTTGGTTTCAATAGACGGACAGACGGACATGGCTATATCAACTTCCCTATTTTTAAGGATCCAGAATATATATACCTTATGGGGTTGCAAATAAATAATAAAAAAATTGCAAATGGAATGACAAACTTATATATATCCTTATCACTATGTGAAGGGTATAACACGTGCGTGTTTTCCTTAAAATTTGTAGCACTTTTTAAAGCGTTTCAAAAATATTTACAAATACAAATAGACATGTGTCTATCCAGTCAAACCCCCTAACCCTAAACATTATAAAAAAATACTTTGTGTTTTGAAGTCGATAGCTATCCTAGTTTTGTAAATAGAAAACTCCACAAAATTTGCCAGTTTGTAAGGGCGAAACTACTTTCTAAGAACTCTTCCTTACACATTTTTCTATCAAAATAGAGAAATTGTATTATAAATACCTTGTAGAAAGTTTGAGGTCAATATCTTTTACGGTTTAACATTTTAAAACAAATAATCAACAGCTCATTTAAATGACAGCATATTTTATGAAAAGGATTATTATTAGCGTAGTTTTGGCAAAAGTATTGTATCTGAAAAAATTGACGCAAGAAACGTCGAGGTATAATAAGAGTTAGTGGAACCACCAAACACTCGAAACTCCTGACCCTACTCATCTTATTATTTTCAAAATTTAAAAATTGTTATGTAATTTGTTTGTAGTTTGTTTGAAGTATACATAACAGATTCTGAAATACAGTGTATAAAATATCTCAAAAATGTTTATAAAAGCTACTGCTCCCCCTGCTTTTAACAAAGGAAGGAATTGCTGTAACACTTACCTTGCAGCTAAATTTAAGTCGAAAGCTGTTAGAGTTTCCGAAATGAAATGTATTAAACATTTCATAAAAATTTATTGTTTGTATGGGGGCTACCGCTCCCCTTCTCCTTTGCAAAAAGATCTTTTTTCTCACCTACAGTATTGTTTTACAAAAAAATTTATGATACTTAAATTAGAGGTCAACGGTTACCCCAGTTTCACTAAATGGTTCGTTTGTTTGGGGGTCTTCCGCTTTTGCTGCTGAACAATTTTATTTTACTTTACCCTTCACGTAGTGATATGAGTCAACATCAGTTTGTCATTCCGCTTGTAATTTCCACAATATTCTTTTGCGATCCCAAAATGCCTTATAGTTAGGAAAGTCAATGTAGCGATGTCCATTAATTTGTCTGTTGAAATAAAGTTTCCAAAGCCGAGTCAAATACTACTGAACTGGTTATGGTAGCAGACTATTAAAATTTTCCATTAGAGATATTGATTGAATGCTTTGCAGTACCAAAAATCTTTAATTAAAAAATTCTTTAAAGATTTATTTAAACAGGGCTTATAAA